>VZUA01060723.1:12128-23779 GCA_013401035.1 Horornis vulcanius | reverse complement strand
TTTTTTTTTCCTTCTCCCAGAGCTCGCTCTGCCATCTTCCCCGCAGGAGAATTAAAGCAGCAGGATGCCAGCAAGGGCTATTAACTGTCACCCCTTAAGCTCCCTGCGTAATGTATGCACATACTAATTACATCGTAGGAATAGCATGGATTAATTATACACATCACAAGTGGGATAACAGCGTTTTGGTATTTAAAGGATATTTTTATAGAAATGACACATTTGGAACTTGAAAATAGCACGGATTGGGTTTGTCCAATGAAAGACTGCAGAGTTCTGAATTTAATGTATAATATAACCTTTATTCTTTTTCCTCTAAACTCTTGGAAACTTACATAACAATCGTGCTTTAATTATGACACCGTTTATAGACATTTAAAATGCATCTTAATTTATAAATATTTTACATTTGGTCCATAGAACAGGTTGCAATTTACTAAATAATACTGTACTCTTTTAAACAGGCTCTGTATATATTTTTGAATATGTATATATTACATATATATTTTTTTTTTTATATAGAGATAGATTTGCTTGGTGTTGGATATTTCCTTATTGCAAAAAGCATATATGATCATACAATAATCTTTCTTTTTCAGGGCAAGTACTACAAAAAAGATACAGCTATTCACAGTTTACACACAGTAGTTCTACAACACTAGCTTGTGCTATGTGATAACGTTTGTACAGCTTTTTGCTAAAGAGCAGGTCTGTCAAACATCTGTCATAATTGTTTACAATCAAACATTAAATACTGCATTTGTCTTAGAACAACATGGGACTCGGTTACATTAAACAATAAAGAGAAAGTTGGAGTTTTTATCCTTAGTCTAATGAAATCCACAAGTATGATGTATCATGTGTGATGTCTGTGTAGGGTGTAGGGGTTCCTCTAAATCCCAAAGACTTACAGGACGTTTGCACCTCAGCTATGGCCGTTTAGGATGGAGCTTAGATCTCGTAGTATTTTACATTTGACCTAGGTATGAAACGGTTTAGAACCTACCCAACGTACTCCGAGAGTTTAGGATGTAGTTTGAAATACATGTGTATTATATATATATATTATTTCTACATAATGTGCTTGACATTCTGAGAATAATACCTTATTGCAAGAACATGTTTGTCACCTTCAGACGAGAACAACAAAAAACCCAACATTCACAGGTAACATGATTTTTTTTTTTTTTTCCACGTTGTAGTTCTACATAAATTGTGCTATCTAACATTGTACGGTGCACAAAAAAAGTTCTGCTGAAAAGCATGTTTTCATTGCACAGTTCTGTCACAGTCATTTACAATCAAACATCACCCTCCCAAAAGGAAAAAAAAAAAAGAAAAAAAAAAAAAAGTCTCTGTGCCTGTCTTATAGCTGCCAAACGAGAAATGCCAACCGGGGCTCCCGCTGCATTCCCCGCACAGGGAAAACTTCCAGGGGCTGGCCGTGTGGCAAACGCAGGACAGAGCCCAGAGCGGGATTGCATCGGGGTCAAAGAGCTCTCCCCGGTGCCCTCAGCACCACCCAGCCCCTGGAGATGGGGCTCCAGTGCTCTCAAAGTGCTGACCAAGGTGTGGAGCTGGGGGCTGGGCGCTGGTGGGGCTCTGTGGCGGGTTCAATCGAGCCCTGCACTGCCCCTCACAGCAGCAGAAGCTGCGATCTTTAAGCCGTTGTTTTGGTTTCTGTTTAGGTGGCGATGCCGTACTAGTGGAGTGGTCACAGCGTGATAAAAGCTCAGGGAATCTGAGCTCGAATGGCAAATACTTTGTATTTTACTCCTGGGAATCTTTAAGAGCTCTCAGCTACCGCTTTGCTAAAAAAGTTAAAAGTCGTACTGGCGCCTCTGACATGGATTCACAAAGAGATCTTCGTTCTGTAAGAAGCGAGACGTGTGTTTTTAAAGGAATTTATGACCTTGTTTGAAAGTCACCCTGAAAGGCTGAGCACAGCCAGTGTGTTTGGCCTGGGCTGCTCTGCCACGAACAACTCAATTTTTGCACTAGGAATGTTTATAAAGGCTGTGCCTGCTGTTAATTGAAGGAAGAGCCTCTCCCCCCTCCAATGACCTCAGCTGGAGCAAATTTTAAGGGCAGACTTTTGCACTGGAAATCACTTGTTTACAAAACACCCCGTTCTTTTTGTACAAAACAACTCCAAACTTAATTTTACTCCTGCAAAGTCAGAAATAACAGTCTTGGGATTCAGTGGTAAGAAATAGCGATCAACTACTAAAAATCAGCAGCACAAAACTTCAAATAGTCGTGCTAAAAGGTAGATTAAAAAGGTCTTGGCACATCAATTTACAAATTCCAAGGTATGCAACTACCATTGTGAAAGGATAAAAACATTAACAGTCTGTGGATTGCTGGAGAACACAAAAACACTGTCAAACATCTGAGCTCGCGACGGCTGGATCGAACCCACGGCGATTCCCTCGGAGTGGAGATGACTTTGTTGCTTTTTTTCCTCTTTTTTTCTCTTTTTTTTTCCCTTTTTTTTTTTTAATACGTAATTTTTTTTTTTTTTTTTTTTTTGCCACTAGAGGTAGGTAATTATATTCTCAGACGTGAATTTGTGGTCATATTCAACCATATTTTTTGTTTTTCTGGAGGAGGAGCGGTACTTGGACGAGAGAGGAGTTTAGATGTAGGCTTCCTTGTTGGCAGAGTTGCTCTGTTGGGCCTGGTCTGGCCCATTCTCAGGGTGGGTGATGTCTTCACTTGGCTGAATCATCACTTGGATGCGCTGTTCAAAGGACAACAATAAACGTGAGGCAGCCAAAAAACTCTTTCTAACCTCGCTTTTTTTTTTTTTTTTAAATATTTAAAGACAATTCTTTACAGCTGCCTATCCTCCCTGGGACCAGCAGTGAGCCAGATCCACTAGACAGAATTGCAGCTCTGTCCTGAACGTGACAGGAGGAGCTGAAAAACCCTGTGCCAATAAAACAGGTGAAGCACACTGGCATTTCAGAGTGTTTTATTCCTAGTCTGTCTTTTCTCATCTGTTTGTCCTCTGTTCCTTCAGCTTCTCTGCCCAGCTCACGTTTGTATCTCAAAAGAAATTCCAGTTTGGCTCCTCAGAGCCTCTCACTGGTGCAGGCTGCTCCCATCACTTAATGATCATTTGCCAATGCTTTCAAAAGTGAGACCTTAATCCACCACAAGGCTGAGATGAGGAACTTTTACCGTGGTCTCACACAACCCTGCCCAAACAGCAGCTGCAGTTTTGGGCAACAATTCTCCTTTTGCACCTAAAAGTTTCCGTAAGACCAAGGGAAATCTATTCAAAATGTAGGAGAGCCAAGAGCAGGCAGGGGGGGAAACAAAAAAGAATCAAAACCCGGATTTTTTTTTGCAGACTCTTTTGAAGCCTCACTGAGTCCTTCAAAATTTGCTGAAGACAAATATTTGGATCAAGATAAGAGCATTTCATGAGGCATCACTCGTCAATTCTGCTTAAGATCATCCAGCCCTTTGCAAAGATGGCTCTGTCAGCTGATTTCAGAATATTCCAGAAGTTCTGACAAATTCCTTCTGACAGTCTTTTGTTCCCTCAATCACAGAGTCTTTCAGAGCTTGGGCTGGAGAACTGGCTCTGATGTACAGGAGGAGCTGGAGAGGAAAAACTGAGGATCCACCCAGATTAAAGAAATGAGGTGTGGTGATTACAGGTGGTTCCTGAACAGTTTGTGGGGCACCAACGTGGTCAATATTTCCCCATCCTTTAGCAGCACATCTCTGAGGACCTCAGAACTGACTGAAATAAAAACTGGCTGAAATAAAAACTGACTGAAGTAAAAACTGGCTGAAATAAAAACTGTCTGAAATAAAACCTGACTGAAAAAAAACCCTGACCCTCCTCCACGAGAAGTGTTACCTCCTTTTAAAAAACGGGGTGAGCAAGCAGGTAGAGGCCGAGAGCAGTGAGAAAAGGCCCCTAATGTTCTTCTTGAAGTGATTGCTCACAGAAATCCCATAAATAAAGGCTAAAGTGCTCCAAAGATATTCCATGTCCTCCCTCCCAGCTGCAGCAGAGCAGGGCAGGTGTGACTCAGAGCAGGAGAAATGCAGGAGCTCAAGCCTTGGGGGCCATCAGGGAGATGCAGAGCAGGGTCCCTGAGCAGCTCTTGCAAACCCAGAGCTGTGTGGATTAATCCCTGAATTCGATTCCAGCTCCCCTGAGCATCCCTGCCTTGATCCACGCCTGGCGTCAATCAGGACAAATTTCCATATTCTGCAAGCTGCTCCTCTGCTCCCTAGGTGTGAGGAGCTGGAATGCCAAGAGTCTGCAGCTGCCAGAGCAGAGATAAGGACCCCGTGGGACGTGGGGAATTGTGCTCAGCAACAGATGGCTCAGACGCTCCCTTGCCTTTGGCTCGGCGCTTTGGTGGGGTTTTTAGCTCAGAGCAAAATAACCGAGGGGGAAATGGATGACAGAAAAGAAGTGCCCAGCAATCTTTGACTGCACAGGCCCCAGGGGGGTCAGGACAGGCAGACTTACCTGTTTTAGGGAGCCTTTCAGGGTGAGGAACATGTATGCCATGTAGCCAGGTATCAGCACCATAGAGGACAGGGCCATGAACCAGCCAACCCCCTGGCCCCATTTTGGGAACACGTAGCTCCCCATGGTCAGCGGGGTCATCTGCACTGCACTGAAGATGAAAACTCCCTGCAAGAGCAGAAGGGAGGGTTTGGGGTGAGGTTCCCAGAGCGTTCTGCCTTCCAGAGTTTTTCTGGAGCTTCCCAAGACGCCTCTTACCCCAAATGAGTGTTTCAGGTTAAGGCTGAATTTTCACATATAAACCTGCACCTCAGAAAATCCAGGAGTGCTGCTGGTGCCAGTAAAGTCCTTGGATAACCTGCACAGAGGCAGAGGGAAGGGGCTGCTGGGGGAACAGGGATCCTGGGAATACCTGTGGACATGTACACGGTGCCTTGAGCAGCAGCACCCACGCCTTGATTTTGGGAGCTTCTCCAAAGCAGGTATTCCATAGGCTATTCCCAGGAAAAAACTCCTGTCCTGGCCTGTCTCAAATGTCTAAAGCAGCCCGGAAAACCTGCTGGAGGGAGCCAGGAGGGAGGGAGGCTGGTTCTGATCCCAGGCTGAGACCTTGTGAGCAGCAGATTCCCAGAGGAGGATGCAGATTTTTATCCCAGCTCTGAGCTGGGCTGGCCAGCACATCCTGCTGAGGACTTGACAAATCTGGCCAGTTTTACAATGTTGGGCATCTTCCTCCTGTGCCACTAAAATGAAATGTATTTCATATGCCTTCCTGAGCACTTGTTTTTACAAAAATGAAATCTGCCTTGATCTGGGAAGGGATGACTCGAGGAACCCTCAACCCGAGCACATTTCTGTGTGTCTTTGGTGCTCCTCACTTGCTTTTCTCTGGATAAATGCTGGCTCATGTGCAATAGTGGCTGCTTGATCACTTTGGGTTCAGTGTTTGTGCAGTAAATTCACATTTCTTTGCTTGTTACTTCACGAGGTACTGAATGGATTAACTGGGTAAAGTTTAGAATCAGGGAAAAGCTGTCCTGTGGTTTCCAGTACAGGTTCCTTGCAGAGTTTGCCAGAAAACACACAGCAGTGGGGTATAAAATGATTAATTTATGCCACAGAGTCCCGTGAGGGAAGAACATACAAATTTAGAGCCCTGCTCTGTCACCCAAAGTGCCTGGGGAGGAATTCAGTTTACAGAATGTTGGCATTTTTGTGTACGTGGAAAATTTAGGTTTCTGATGGTTAAATTCTATTTTAGAATACCAAAAAAGAAAAATAAAAAGGTCAAAATTTGTTCCTTGCAGTTTTCTAACTCTGCCAATCAACCTCTTGAGCATTTCCAGAGGTCTAATAAAAATCTTGGCTTCTCTTTTTGGGGCACAAGCTTCCTCTAATGACAGGATTGCTCAAATCCTTAAAAAATGAGACAGGGGAGAACTCATATGAACCTGTGGGGGTGGAAATGACAAGGCTGCAGCACCCAGGCCACCTCACTTACATCCTTTCAACCAGAGAATAAAAGTTTGTTCCTTACTGCCACAATGATAGGAGTGAAAAAGGACCAGCAGAGTTTCCACCAGATGCAGGGTCTGTATCCCACCATCTCTTGGATGTTGTCATAAAATCTATTAACACCTGCACATAGAAATAAGAAACAGCACAGAAATGTATCAGGTAATGGAGCTGGCTGGAGGCTCAGTGGCTCTGAGCACTTGTCATAAATTGTCAGAAATTCTGATTGTATTTGGGAGCTCTACAAAGATCTCAAGATAACTTTTCCTCTGTCTGGATGGGGAAAGAAGTGTGCAAGCTCAAAAGCACCAAAAATCACCTGTTCTCACTCTTCCACATCACAATTAATTAAATAGAGAGCAGCAAACTTATTCCCATACAAAATGAGGAAATTGTACATGGCAGGGTCAGATGCCAGAAACTCCCTTGATTGATTTCAGCTCTGGGTCACATTAGAAATTTAGGGTGTTTTTTACAATTATAAAAACCCCCACCCAGCCCCAGCATTAACCAGCTTCATTCCAGTGCACACCATGCATGGGCAGGAGTGGATCTGAAATCGGAGGGGCCCTGCTGCTGCTGCTCTCCATCAGCTCCCCAAAGCTGTGTTTGTCACATATTTATGGCTTTGGTTTCTTCGTGGTCACAGCCTGGAGCTGATAATTCCAAGGTGTGGATGGAGCATCCACCCAAGCTCCTTGTTGGGTCCCTTCCAGCTCAGAATATTCTGTGATTTCTGGGATAATTCTGGGGTATTTTTCCATGTGCTGGGTTCACCAGCAGTGCCTCTCCCCCATCAAATGCTGTTCCATCCTCTCAGGCCCACCAAAATCCAGCGGGAATTCTCCAGCTCTGGAGCAGCTGGAGTGCCTTGGTGATGATGGGAGCAGCTCCTCAGAGGAGCTGGCACAACCCTGAGGTCAAAAATCCTCTGTGACAACATCCCCCAGAGCCACTAATCCTCAGGGCCAGAGACTGCCAGTCCAGGCTTCTGGATATTTCCAGGTGATTATTCCCTAACTGGCCAAGGAGCCTGGCTCACTGCAGGACCCTGGAGTGAGAGAATTTCTGGAAAAATGGAATATTACAAATCCCAAGAGCCCTGTGTACCCAACACCTCTGAAGATCCAGGCTTTCCAAGGGAGTGGGACAGGAAAAGAGATGAAATATCACCTCCTTGATATTCCTGAAACACTTCACAGCCCTCAGGCCTCTAGGTAGGGTGTTTAAAAGGCAGCAGCACCTTCCACGAGCCAACTTGGAATTATATCCACAGAAACCAAGGCCGCTTTCAGCTCCACCCCCAGCACGTGCACGTTCAACCACAGGTCAGGGGATGAATTATCCTGGGGGTGAGTAAAGCTTAGGGAAAAAATACAGCCAGGCTGTTTACCATAGCACCAGGATATCGAGATGCACTCAAAGAATACAAGGAACAAGAGACTCATTCCACTGGCAGAGTAGTAGTCAAAAAGCTTAAACACATAGATTCCACCCTAAAACAGAAAAGGAAAGTGTTAAAAACAGAGCAAGGCCTGCAGCTTCAAAATGTGAGATACAAACTGTAAATGGTGGATAAGTTAGGGGCCTATTAGTGTAAATTAAACAGGTTAAATTCTTTGGAGGCTTGAGGTCAATCCTGACAAAATTGCTGCTGTTTAAACTGAGAAGTTTAATTTCGCTTTTTTGCTCTTTGTTTGATAATTTAATCATCATTTAATCATTAATCATTTCCCTCAAATAATTTGCAAAGTCAACATCTTCAGCTGCCACCTTTTGGACTAGAGGAGAGTGGGGGTGTGCATTTGCAGGGCTCAGGGGACACCCAGGTCAAGCCTTGTTGGGGGTACCTAAAAACAGAGGCCAGACAAAATTAAGGGAATAAAAAGCTGTTCTATTTATTGAAGGCCCTTCAGGTACATTTAGGGCAGACAAAGCCCCCAGGGGCTGCACCCACAAATGGACAATGCTCACGGGTTTCACACTTTGGTTTGGTCTGTTTGCATTTTGGGGGTTCATGTCCCAGTCACAGCTCCAGGTACTGCAGTCATTCACCCCCAGTTTGCTGCCCCCAGCTCACTTTTGTTTGCATCTCTCAGGGCTGAGGCAGTGAGGGGTCCTTGATTGCCAGGCCTGGAGAGGAATTGTTGTGTCTGCCCAAAATGTGAAGACAGCAGCTATGGCTGTGTGTGGAGTTTAGAGTTATACACTAAAGAGCTGCAGGGGTACAGATATATGAAAACCACAAAAGCTAAATATGTAAAAGCTAAAATCTTAATATAAAATAAATAACCTTCATATAAATAAATAAGATATAAATTTAAAAAAATTTCAACGCTAAAACCCTAAGACATCACAGGGACCACAGGGTGTTCTACACGTAAACCAAAACCCTGCATAGAGTCAACCCCTGACTATCCAGTGGTGGCAGTGATTCCTGGCTGGATTGGGGAAGGGAGGCTGCTGATGCTGGTGGCACACCCAGCCCCTCAGCCCAGCATACCTGAGTGATGTTGGACAGCCCTATCACGTAGGACACGATGCACACCACGGCGATGAAGAGCTCGCGGCGGTTCCGCAGCAGCTTGGGGAACTCGTCCACCAGGGCTGTGATGAACCCTTCCACGGTGCAGAACTGCCAGGGAAAGGGCACACAAGACACACTCTGCTGCAGCCCTGGGCACTGAGGGTTCCAGGCTCTCTGTGCTGCCAGGCTCTGACCCCCCAAGCAAACCCTGCACTCACCTGAGCCCGTGGAGAAGCTCCCAAAATTGAGTGACAGCCCTGGGATTGTGGCTGTGGGGTTTGGGTAGAAGTGTGGGACAGCACAGGGTGCAAAACTCAGAGTTTCAGGGTTTAGAATACAGCAATATAGATATAAAGCAAGGTGCAGGATTTAGGGCTGGGCCAGTCCTTCCCTTTCACCTTCTTCTCCATGGTCTGGGTGGGATTTTGTCATTGGGTAGAAAAGTCCCCATTGTGGGCCAGGGGTGGTTGGGGATTGGGTTAAAAATAAAAATAATTTAGGTGTCATCTTGTAATTCAACAATTTGTGCTTAAAGGCCTCGTAAAGAGATAGAGACAGAGCCATTTTTCACCTTGTTAGCCAGAGCTCACAGCTTGTGAGACTCTGCTATGGATAAGAATTAATAAACATCTGAGTCCCAACACGAAGCTGCGTCTCTCGAGCCTTTAATCCCAGCTCTGACAAAAGAAAAGAAGATAACAAAGCCACAACAATCCAGAGCCCTGCCATGGCAGGATGGAGTTTTGGGGAGCACTTTGTAATTGGACCCTTTGCTGGCCCTAAGGCTGCAGCCGTCCAACGAGAAGTGAAAATTCACTTGACGGCAGTGGAAGCTCTGCTCCTGAATATCCCTGTTTCTGTCTAAAGAGATCTGTGCAAAAAGATTTCCAGCTCAAGGAACACTCAAAATTCTAAGCTATGAACTGTTGCTTTCGCTCTGTGAACAGGAACTGCTCTTTTTCTGTAATAAAGATGATAAACCTACAGTTGAGGGCTTTGATCCCTCAATCCTACAAAATAAACTTCTTTTTTCATGTGATTTGCTCACATACAAGGAAGCTGACACACAGAGAAAGCCTAACCAGATTGGTGCTTCATGCAGAAGGTTAAAGATTCTCATATGATTTTCATAGGTAATAAATCAAATATTCTTTGTATCCCCAGAAAACATTTTTGTTGAGGCCGTGTCCTCCCAATGGAAATCACGGCCACACTCCAGGATCCTTCTGTGTGTGCACACTCAGATAAATGTTATCATTGTGGTGGCTGAAATGGTTGAAAAGCAGGAGGTAAGTAAAGTTTTATTAATTTTCAGCAGAGCAGGTAGAATTCAACCAATGGTTACAGCTCCTGTAAATTACAGTTTCTGAAATGTCTCAGTGACAGACAGAAAATGCAGAAAGCATGACAGCCTGTAGATATATATTCTTTTTAATAATATTAGACCACCTTCCTCAGCTGTTAGTTGCCTAGAGACAAGTGCTTTCAAGAATATTTTTGACCCAATTAATTTCACAGCAGTTTCCCCCCAGACTGAGCAATGGGTTTTAATGTCAAGCCTGAAGCTCGCTGAAAAACAAAGAAATAGAAAGTGTAAATTTTCAGCTTGCTTTCATCTCCCAGGATAAAATGCCCTCTCGGTCTTTTTGTGTTCACAGGCTGAAGCCAGCTTGGATTTATAGAAAATGATGGATTTTTCTCTCCTGAAAGGCTGGTACAGTGCTAACTAAGGCAGTAAATCCCACATTCCTTTACGTGCTGGGGGGGCTGTGCTAGGAACTGGGGGGTGCTGGTCTGCCAGCTGCAGCTGGCAATAAATTAACTGCAATAAATTGACTGCAATAAATTAACACATCTGCCCAGGACTGGGCTCATAAAAGTGATCCAACAGTTCAGCAGCCAGGGGGAACTTCCCTGACCCAGTCCTCCAAGAATTCCTTGTAAAATAAGGCTGGGTGCTCTCCTGGGTGCTGCCAGTGGGGTTGTTCTCTGCATTCAAATTAGCACTGATTAACAAAAGGTTTTGTTGGGCATAGTTATTTCTAAAGGGTTTTCTCTCGTGCTGTGTGCTTTTTTATTTATGTCACAATCAACATTTCTAATGATTCCGTGTCTTAATTATTGAATGGTTTAATCTAGACAGAGAATATCTGGGATTTGCAAAACCCTCCTCATTCATTTCCAGTTGTCACAGACACCACCCCGAGCTTAGGTAAGGCCTGAACCAATAAATTTGTGATCCTCTCCCTTGGGAAGTGATTTCAGAACACATCAAAACACGGAATATCCTCAGTAACCATCCCACTGCCCACTGAATTCACTCCAGATGTTCAAATGAAACGTGTGTTGCATCTTTCCCCTCCAGTGGTGAGCCCTGGAGCTGCCTTTCAGAAATACCTGTGGCCTCTAAACCTTGTAAAACATATCCCAGTGTCTGCTGCACAGCTGAACGTTGCACAGGCCTGTTTGATACTGGGATTTAACAGGGAATATTTCAGAGGTAAGCTCCTTTTTGCCTGCAGAATAAATTTTCTGCCCGTTTCTCACGTGCTCCCAGCAGTTCATAAAAGAGCAGAAGCGTTGAAGAATCAGTTTTCTACTCAGCCTTTCCCCAGTGCCTCCTGTTCCTTATCTGATTACCCCAGGGACCATCCTGCCCCTCTTCCAGCTGGCAGTGGAGGGCACAGGCTGAGCCCCACCTCACCCCCACCAGCGGCAGAAAAATCTGTATTTTGATTTGTTTCCCCCCCAGTTTTACCTGGCTGTCAATGCCGAGCATGAGGAGCATGGAGAAGAAGAGTATTGCCCACAAAGGGGAGATGGGCAACTGTGTCACTGCCTCTGGGTAAGCCAGAAATGCCAGTCCAGGGCCTGGGGGGAGAAACAGGAGACAAAACATCAGTGGGGGAGCCTGGGCTTCTCTGCTGCTGCTGAGCTTGGTTTGCCTGGCTCTGGACGCAGCACCTGAGCAGGGATTTCAGCTGTTCAGTGGCCACGGGGGCACTGCAAAGCACCTGGTTTTGAAAATGAACCAGTTAAAACCAAAAAAAAAAAGAAAAAAAAGAAACCAACAACGACAACAACAACAACAACAAAAAAAAAACCAAA
>VZUA01060723.1:1022-12019 GCA_013401035.1 Horornis vulcanius | reverse complement strand
AACCAAAAACCAAAAAAAAAAAAAAAAAAAAAAAAAACCAAAAAAACCAAAAAAACCCAAAACAAAACAAAACAAAACAAAAAAAAACCCCAAAAGCCCCAAACCTCCCCAAAGCCAACCAACCAGAATACTGAATGCAGTTGAGAAGCTGCTCCTGAGAGAGCCCTTGGCACAGCCAAGGCAGGAATGTTATCCTTGGCTAGGGTTACCTCTTCAGGCACTGCTCAGCTCTCTCTCCCCTCAAGCAGTTTTTGACAGCTGCAATCTCCTGCTTTGCACCGTTCAGAAGAGAAACAGAGACAGCTCAGAAATGGAGAAGACACTTTCCAGCATTTCCACTATTCCCATCTGCTGTTCCATTCCATTCACTCTCTCCAAACACACATTTTAATAAACTCCGTGCTCGTGGAAGACCAAACTTAATTTTTCTTCTTGCTAACTGCTGATGGGGGGCAGAGGGTTGGAAAGAGGACATAAATTCCTATTTAAAAGGAGTTTTTTTGTTCTTGTGGCAGAGCTGGAGGTCAGGGTCAGAGGGCAAACTAGAGGATTTAATAAACACAGGAATAAAACTCGTGTGCTTCGTCTAAGCAGTGTCTCTGATTTCTCAGTTTCCATTAAAAGTCTGTCAGTGACAGGTGCTTGGTGACAGCTCCCAAACCAGTGGAGCAAGGGGTGGCATCAACACCTGGATTGCCAAAGCCTAATGAGGAGTTTGAAGCAATTAATTGCTGACAAGAGCAGATATGATTGGAAGGCAGCTCAGAAAGCATTCCAAAGAGCAGTGCTAAAAGCAAAATAAAACTTCAGATAAACATATTAATTTTACTCTCTTTTGCATTCCACAGAAATGCAGCTACAGCTTTTAATGATATTCTTTGTTTTATAAGGCTGTATAAAAGATGGCCAAACAGCCTCTCGTGGTGGTAAAATCTGGCACCAGCCTGGGAGCTTGCTAGGAGAAACAGAAGCCTTAATTAAAGGGCCAAATTTTCAAATATCCTTTGCAATTAGTGGTCATGGGCACCTTTCAGAGGTCTGCTATCAAATGTACTTAATATGATGTAAAAATATTGTGGTGTTTGCAGGTGTAGCCTTTATATAACTCTATCTGTGTCAAAGACATAAATCCAAAAAGCTTATTTCACACACCACTGCCTTTCCAGAGCAGCTTTTAATAACAGTGCCTGCCATCATCATTTTGCACCTAATCTCTTTGTATGTGTAATTTATTGAAGATTATTTTTAGGGCTCGAATTCTCTCCTTTTCAAGCTGAGGAGATATTTCAGTGGGTTGTGTTTGCTAATACAGTCATCCAGATTTTGTCCACCAGTGAGTTCCAACCAAGCTTTGAGTTATGAGATCCCTCCCTGTGGCCAGAACTGCTAAGTGAGTATCTGGTGCACCAGCTGGGTTAGGGCAGCCATCTGCTCTGCTGCTTTCAGCTTTTTCAGCTGGAAGACAGACAAGAAACTGCAAAGGATAACAGGATCCTCCCATGGAGACATCTCCCTGCCCTAAATAAAATGTCTTTCACGATACAGAGTCACATGAAACAGGTGTAGGTCTGGACAGGTGAGAAATGGATCTGCCTCGAAGGGCTTAACCTCAAGAAATGGGAAAAGGAATTAAAACCCAACTGAGCTGGAAAATATTAGCTTAAAAAGCACCCCATAATGACCAGCATTCCTCCTGCTCTGCCTGGAGTGGGCTGGGACAACAAATTTCCTTCTGCCATCGGGAGACTGAGGGGACAGGGAGCTGAGGAGCTGTAGGAGGGACCTTGAGCAGCTGCAGGAACAACCTTCAAGCAAAGAGTAACTGATGCAGAGCTTAGAGGAAAAGATCTCGGGTACCTGATGCTGCAACATCTGCAATTGGCCTCTTTGTGACATTGGCCATGAATCCCACAATGGAGAAGATGACAAAGCCAGCAAACATGCTCGTGCATGAGTTTATGCAGCACACTATGATGGAGTCCCTGGAACAGAGGGAAGCAGCTTTAAGCAGCAGGGAAAGCAAATGTTCATACTTTTGTTTGTTTGTTTGTTTGTTTGTTTGTTTGTTTGTTTGTTTGTTTGTTTTCCTGTGGAAAGATTTCACTATTTAAGATTTCACAGTCTGGGTTCCACCTCATGCTGGGGAAGTCTCTCCCAGTGGTGTAAACACAGTTACACATCTCACCCCCAGCCAGCCAGAACAGTTAATGTTCAATACTAAACTTTATTTCAATTATCTGTGCACAGAGACAGAGCTCAGCTCCAGCTGAGACAGCAAGTGCCCCTGCAATATGTGCAGTCATCTGCTTACCTGTAAACATTATTGTGGAAAGGGTTGTAACTCCCAAGGGCAATCAGTGAACCAAGACCCAAACCGTAGGAGAAGAAAATCTGTGTGGCAGCATCCAGCCAAACCTGATTGCAGGAAACAATTTTTTAAAAAATCTGTTTCTGCACTTGAGGAGCAGGTCATATGTCTGAAAGGGGAACAGTGAGGAGTGAAACTTTTGTTTACCAGGACGGAATATTTACCTCAGAGTCTGAAAGCTTACTGAAGTTGGGAGTTATATAGAATAAAATGCCTTCTTTTGCTCCAGGCAGTGTTACACCACGGAAGAACAAGATAAGCAGCATAACATAGGGATAAGTAGCAGAGAAATATACCACCTGATGTGAAGAAACAAGACAGTGTAAGTGTGCAAGGAAGAATGATCAAAAATATTTGCTCCCTGAAAACACTCTAGCGACAACTGAGGACTGCTCTTAAAATTGAGGCATTTCTCAATGAAAAAGCTTGGGCAGTGCCTGCAGCAAAATTCCCTAAACTCCAGGTCTAAAGGCAGCTGGCTGTTGCCTATTTTTCTGCAAAGAGAACAGAGTGGACTAGGATATTTTCACACTTTTTTTTGGTATTTAACACAGGGAAGTCCCAAAAGCACAAGGATCATGGCAGCAGGATCCTGCTTGTAAAACATCCCTCAGTTTTTTTTATTTCTCCCACTCCCTCCTCCTCTATATTACAAGCTCCTACTTTCTTGCCAGTTCAGAGGTCCTCCAAAAAACCCTTTCTGAAGTCAGACTCAGCCCTCTTTTTGCCCTCTTTGTGCTTTGGAGACAGGAAAAAGGAAATAATTTGCTCTGAGCTCAGCTAAGCCCTGTTCAACACACAGTTGGATGTGGGTCACATTTACAACCTCCTGCCAAAAGCTCACAATCCCTTCCTCCAGTGTGAAGAAATCCCAGTCCTCTGCACCAGACCTGAGGCCTTCTAACCCAACCTTTCAGCTGACACCAAACCCCGCTGCTGAGGATTTTCATTTCCCTAGGATTTCTTCTGACAGGGAAAGGCACGAGCCAATGTCAGATGTTGCTGCCCCTTCATTCAGAAAGGCCTCTCAGCAATATCATTTCCTTTAATTGATTAGTAGATCCTAATTTCTGCTCACAGCCAGGCCGACCCCAAGGAGCAGAGTGTGAAATCCTGTGCAAGGACCTCAGATGTCCCTCACTCACAGGAGGGAAGGTGGGAGCAGCTCTTCCCAACACCTCCTTACACGCCTGGGTGCAGCAAGAGCTGTGCAATAAATGCACAATCCTTGCTGATACCAAACCACTTCATCCTCACTGTGTTGCTGTGCAAACCAGCTGGAATATTCACCCCAGGAACAAGCAGGAATAATTTTAGCTGATTTTATTCCTGGCCAAGTCAAGAGGCCTGTAAGTGAAGCATCTGAGGCTGTGGTCTGACCCAGCTACAGAGGAGGCAGCTCTTTCTAAAACATGGGGTTGTATCAATCCAGGAAAAGACAAATTAAACACCTCACAGAGCCCTGACAGCCAAACTGCCCCCAGTGCCTCTTACCTCAAGAACTTTCAGAATATTTGAGCAAAATGGGCATTTTTTTTTATTTTTTTTTTAAATTGAAAGGTATTCACAGTACTTTTTAATCTTACCTTTCCAGTCCAGCCTACCCCCTTCCAGATACAAAAGTACACCAGAATCCAGGCAATGGCCAGGGTGATTGCCAGGGGCCACCGGATCTGCCCGGGCTTTTCCAAGCCGTCCGTCATTTGGTGCATGTTGCGCCTGCAAGGAGCCAGCAGAGCGGGGCTTTGGGCACAGAGCTCAGCACATAAAACAGGCAGGACAACAAGGAGATCCCTGTTGGCACGGGGAGGAGGGAGGGGAATGCTGAGCTTACTCCCAGAACTCCACCACGGCACTTGTCATGTTGGTGGTGTTGGCTAAGGTGTAGTTGGAGAAGCAGCGGTCGGTGTTCCAGGGGTTCTCACAGTGTTTCCAGGGAAGGGTCTGGGGAAGGAAGAGACCCAAAAACCTGGGGTCAAACACTTCTAAAGCAAGGATTGCCTCAAGTATCTCTTTCTTTGCTAGAACTGACAGCTGAGTGCAGAGCTGAAGCACCTGGAGCTCTGCAGACATTGATCTCCCCGGGGTGAGAGTTATTTAAATTCCTATCAGTTGTGGAAAGCTGGTGTGGAAATATTCCTTCTTCTCTTTAACACAGCAGCCCAAACGCTCTGGATTCAATTCTCTCACCATCAGAGGATTTTGAAACAGCAGAAAGGACCTCCTGGAGGTCCAGGTACCTCTTGTTGCACAAGAGATAATAAAGCTGTGATGGTTATTGATCTGAGATTTTCATTCTCCCCTCAGGTCATGGGATAATTAGAAAATGGTAAAATTTCTATTTGTTCCATGCATGTTCTGCATGTGTCCATCCCATCTTTCAGAAGTTCTGAGGAGCAGAACCTGTTTCTTGTGGTATCCATTAAAATGAGCCTCATTTGCATATAATTTACAGATCCTTCTGATGGCAATTGCTGGAAAATCCTCTCACAGAGCCGTTGTATCAGGGCACTGCGTGCTCTATGCACAAGGAGAAGAGGCTTCGAGGGAATGAGAAGTCAATATTCATTTAACATGGGCCACAAGAAACACTTCCAGACTCTGCCTGACCTTTCACATCAATAACAATTCTGAGGACAACAAAGCAGAAACGGTCATGTCACTCCCAGACAGTAATTAATGCAAATTTGGTCAAGGCAAAATTCTTTAAAGCCAAGAACAAGCAAGCAGGAGCAAAATTTAGAGAAGAGACAATTGAACAATGATGCATTAATTATATACAACTTATGTAAGAATGCTTCCTCAGATGGCCAAACCCCACAAATCAGACGAGACTTACTCAGCTGATGAATCACCCTTGAGGGGGGAAAAAAGGCAGCTAAAAATAAAGTAAACAGGAAAGAAAACAAAGCAAAAAATAACAACAATGAATGGAAGTTCAGAGCTAATCAAATCACAGACCTTCCATTCCATGGGGGTTTCTTTAATAAACCCCTCCATCATTAAACCACGTTGCAATGATACTATTTCCCAAAGAACTCATGTTTGTGTGGCTGCTGCTGGAGAAATAAAATAATTAGTTGTACACTAGAATTTTTCTTGGGGGGGTGACTGGCCTTGTAAGCTCAGTTTTCTGCTCTAAATTTCTCGTGGAGAAAAAAAAAAAAGAAAAAAATTAAAGGGGTATTTACAAAATAGGGGTTTTTTTTCCAGTAAGACTGGATTATCCTACAGATTACTTTGCATGCTGTGTTAACCTCACACATCTACACTGAGGCAGATTAGTGATGCATTCGTATTTCCCTTGGCTTTACCCCCAAGAAATAATTCCCCATCCCCTCTGACACACACTTACAGTGGTAAAGGAATTATACAGGTAGTATATGGCCCACGATATAATCACAATGTAGTAAATATTTAGCCAAAAGGACAGGACTGCAGCAGCCAGTCCCACACCTGTAAGGAGAGCAAAGAGAAATTAAAAAAAGGGAACTTTCAACTGGGGAGCTGCAGTTCAGGGCAAACACATCACACGGGGCAGGCACCACTTGGGAAGTGTTGTAGGAGTGAGATTTCCAGAAGAGCCATTACACAAAGGTCATTATTTGGGTGATGGCTCAGCCAGCCATGAATTCAGTGCCAGCTCTCAGCTCTCTCTGTGGTGCAGCCCCACCTGCTGCTGCTGAGGGTTCCCTGGCATGCTTTGCTCCCAGAAAAAAGAGCCAAATCAGCTCGTTCTCTGGAGCAGCAGCCCCACAGGGCCTGGTGGCAGATGCACACACAGTGAGAATATGTTCCAGGGCACTCAGGACACGGATCAGAGTGCCTGGTGCTCAGCACAGGGCTGCTGGCACGTCAGAATAAAGAAATGCCAGGGTTCCACCACCAGGATGTCTTCTGCTCCACATGGACACTCCAGGGCTGTTCTAAACTATCCAGGACAGCTGCTCCACCACCCTGAGCAGGAGGAAGTGCTCACAAAAACTAGGATAATGCAGAGCAAGGCTGTACCAACCCCTACCAACAGCAGCAACTCAAGCAAAAACATTTCTCTGTGAGAAACAATTTCGTCTCTCTGCCTTTTCCCCAACGCGAAATCTCCCAGAGCAAAATCCAATCTCAACAAACTTCCAGCTCCCCCTGTGCTAATTGCCAGTCCTACTGTGTGAGGTAATTTATAACACCACGTGCAGCCCTGCTGGGCCAGAACTCAGCTCAGGAGCTGGGGAGAATCAAAGGATTTGGGATTAGAAGGGTGAAAAGCATCGTTTGAGAGGTTGGCGCAGAATCGGGATTAAATCCCTGGGGTTCTGGCAATCAAACCTCAAACTCAAAGTGTGGAGTGAGTTTGTCTTAAGGAATTCTGCATGAAATTGCGAAAAGAGTCTGGCTTTTGAATTTCAGTCAAGAAAACGGGTGATGCCAATCTCTGTGAGCTCAGAAAAAAATTACCAAAATTTACCAAATTGCTGTGAACAGTTCCAAGCCTGCTCAGGCAACTACTGCTGGATATGCTACTTTCAACACTCTTTATGCCTTTCTACAAGAAACCTCAAGAGTTTTTCAAGTTCAAAAATAAGTTTGTTGCAATTCTGATGCCTTAATCTTGCTCTTTTTAGTGGAGAGCAAAAAATATAGCCCAGCACGTTTCAAAATCATCAGTTACACCTCAGAAAATCAGGGTTTTCGCTAGAAAAATCATGGTTTAAATAGAAACGAAAGGCACCAAGAAACATCCTTGCCTTGGCACCCTGTGAGACTTCTGCAGTTTGGAAATAAATGAGAAATAATTGGAATCCATGCTGTACCTTTGAACATTGGAGCAAGCTTCCACACTCCAAGGCCTCCTATAGATGTATACTGACCAAGAGAACACTCCAAAAGGAACAGTGGCACTCCAGCAAAAATTAAAGTAAGGAAATAGGGGATCAGGAATGCACCTAAAAAGAAATTAAAAAAAAAAAAGTCAGTTATAGTGGGGAAAAACATGACTGAATTTCCAGTTCCCATCCCTGTTGTATATGGAAAGAAACCCACAGGGTTTTTTTCCTCTCACATGTAACTTTTCAAAAATGTTAGTGGAAATCACACGTGCACTTCTGAAACAGCACCTCAAGATGTGAAAATAAAGCAGAAAACTTAACTCCTCATCGTTTAAATGTTTACTGTTGAAGTAAAAAGCTGAAAACCAAAAGCCTTTGGGTTTTGTTGGCTTCACCTCTCACGGAGAGCACAAAGGCTTTAACCAGCCCTGGCTGCTTTCCAGCCCTTTATGGGGAGCTCAGAGTCAGCTAAAAACTCCATGAAATCCTCTCAAAACTCAGCCCAAAAGAGAAGGATCTGCAGGGTTGGGTGGAGGGCAATGTGCTTTAGTTTATTTTGTGGTCTTTTAAGTGCAACTGGCAGCCAGGAGTTAGAACAAACTTTAGGGCAGAGCTTAAAGCAGAGCTCCACACTCCAAAATGGCTCTGAACCTCCTGGAAAAGGGGAAAGCATTTCCAAAAACCCCCAAACCAAGCCAAAACAACAACAAAACCCAACTCCCCCCCAAAAAAACCCCAAGAAACCCAAACAAAAACACACACACAAAAAAAAAAACCCAGCAAAAGAAAACCACCCCAAAATACCACAGTGAACAACCAAAAAAC
This sequence comes from Horornis vulcanius, assembly GCA_013401035.1. NCBI lineage: Eukaryota > Metazoa > Chordata > Aves > Passeriformes > Scotocercidae > Horornis > Horornis vulcanius. The sequence goes on along the minus strand of VZUA01060723.1, from coordinate 4,003 downwards.
TGAAAAAGCAAAATCCATACCATAACAACAACAAAAAATTGCCAAAAACCCAAAACAAAACCCCTTACAAACAACCCAAAACCCCCCACAGCAAGCAAGCAAACAAACAAACAAACAAAAAACAAACCAAACCAACAACAAAATGCAAAAAATCCAAAACAAAACAGAAACCAAAATAAACCCAAAGGACCCCACAGCAAATAAATGAAAAACCAAAACTCCAACCAACACAACCCAAAAGACACAAAACAAAAAACTCAAAAAACCCCACCAAAAAAACACAGCAAACAAACAAAAAGCCAAAACCCCAATCCAAAGCAACAACACAACCTAAAAGACCCAAAACAGAAGAAAAAACTCCAAAAAAACAACTCCACCAAAACCACCACAGAAAACAAACAAACAAAAAACCAAAACCCCAAACCAAAACAACAACACAACCTAAAAGACCCAAAACAGAACAGAAAACTCAAAAAAACCCACAAAACACCAAAACCACCACAGAAAACAAACAAAAAACCAAAACCCCAAACCAAAACAACAACACAACCTAAAAGACCCAAAACAGAACAGAAAACTCAAAAAAACCCCCCAAAAACCCCCCAAAACCACTACAAGCAAACAAACAAAAAGCCAAAACCACCCAACTCCTCCAAAAAACCAAACCAACCAGCCCACAAAAAATAAAACAACAACAACAACAAAAAAAAACAAACCCAAAGACCCTCAAAAGAATATAAAATATCAACAAAAATTCCCCAACCAAACCCAATTATATGTATGAAAAATCTATTGAGAGCAGGCTTTGGTTTGTTGGTGATTTGATGGCAGTTTGTCAATTTGCCGGTAACACACGAAGGCGGCCGACGTACCTCCACCGTTCTTGCCACACAGGTACGGGAACCTCCAGACATTCCCTAAGCCAATGGCATAACCTACACAGGACATAAGAAAGTCAAATTTCCCTTTCCAGGTGTCTCGGTCTGGAAGGTCCGTCTTCTTCTTCTGCACTTTTACTACCAAGGTTTTGGGCTTGTCGTTGGTGATGGAGGCGTCGACCTCGGTGGAGATCTGTCCGTCCGCCACTTTGGTGCCGTTGGTGGCCATGTCTCTGGGCTTGGCTGGCGAGGCTCTGGCGGCGGCCGGGCGGGAGATTTCAGCACCAGTCCACGTGGACAGCAGCTTTGCGGCTCGTGGCGATCCACCGGGGAGCGAGGGCGAGGGCGGGGACGGCCCGGGGAGCCGGGACACGGAGCCTCACGGCGCTCCGCAGGCACCTGCGCGACACGGGGACACCTCAGACACCTGGGCTCGATGGGGAGAGGGGCAGAACCTCACAGAACGAGCCCAAAGAGCCGCTGGTTACGGGTTTTCATTCAGAAAGAATTAAAAAAAAAATCGAGGAATAGGTTGTCACCCTTAATTCTGGATTAATGGTGAGTTTAAACATTCATTGTTAATCCAAAACAATCTCCAAGACCCACTGATTATAATTTTTTCCTATAGATCTCCTATGAGTTTACAGAAAAAAATAAAAAAAAGAGATCGAGGAATAGGTTGTCACCCTTAATTCTGGATTAATGGTGAGTTTAAACATTCATTGTTAATCCAAAACAATCTCCAAGACCCACTGATTATAATTTTTTCCTATAGATCTCCTATGAGTTTACAGAAAAAAATAAAAAAAAGAGATCGAGGAATAGGTTGTCACCCTTAATTCTGGATTAATGGTGAGTTTAAACATTCATTGTTAATCCAAAACAATCTCCAAGACCCACTGATTATAATTTTTTCCTATAGATCTCCTATGAGTTTACAGAAAAAAATAAAAAAAAGAGATCGAGGAATAGGTTGTCACCCTTAATTCTGGATTAATGGTGAGTTTAAACATTCATTGTTAATCCAAAACAATCTCCAAGACCCACTTATTATATTTTTTCTTTATAGATCACTTAGAAGTCTACAGAAAGAATTTTAAAAAAACCTCAATAAGTAGCAGTTGCCACCTTTAATAACAGATTAATACTGAATTTAGAACGTTCACAATTAATCCAAAATCTCCAAGACCCATTTATTATATTTTTCCCTATAGATCACTTACAAGTCTACAGAAAGAATTAAAAAAAAAATAAAAATTGAGGAATAGGTTGTCACCCTTAATTCTGGATTAATAGTGAGTTTAAACATTCACTATTAATCCAAAACAATCTCCAAGACCCACTATTTTTTTTTTATAGATCTCCTATAAGTTTACAGAAAGAATTAAGAAACACCCCCCCAAGAACTACCAGTTGCCACCTTTAATAGCAGATTAAGACTGAATTTAGAACATTCACAATTAATCCAAAATAATCTCTGAGACCCACTTATGATATTTTTTCCCTATAGATCACTTGCAAGTCTACAGAAAGAATTAAAAAAAACCCAATAATTAGCAGTTACCACCTTTAAGAGTGGATCAACACTAAATTTAGAACGTTCACTATTAATCCAAAACAATCTCCAAGACCTACTGATTATAATTTTTCCTATAGATCTCCTATGAGTCTACAGAAATAATTAAAAAAAAAATTGAGGAATAGGTTGTCACCCTTAATTCTGGATTAATAGTGAGTTTAAACATTCACTATTAATCCAAAACAATCTCCAAGACCCACTATTTTTTTTTTATAGATCTCCTATAAGTTTACAGAAAGAATTAAGAAACACCCCCCCAAGAACTACCAGTTGCCACCTTTAATAGCAGATTAAGACTGAATTTAGAACATTCACAATTAATCCAAAATAATCTCTGAGACCCACTTATGATATTTTTTCCCTATAGATCACTTGCAAGTCTACAGAAAGAATTAAAAAAAACCCAATAATTAGCAGTTACCACCTTTAAGAGTGGATCAACACTAAATTTAGAACGTTCACTATTAATCCAAAACAATCTCCAAGACCTACTGATTATAATTTTTCCTATAGATCTCCTATGA
>VZUA01060719.1:0-35899 GCA_013401035.1 Horornis vulcanius | reverse complement strand
ATTAACCTTGAAATTTAAAAGAATTAAGCCTAAAATTTAAAAGAATTAATCTTGAAATTTAAAAGAATCAACCCTGAAGNCTAAAATTTAAAAGAATTAATCTTGAAATTTAAAAGAATCAACCCTGAAGTTTAAAAGAATTCAGCCTGAAATTTAAAAGAGTTCACTCTGAAATTTAAAAGAATTAACCTTGAAATTTAAAAGAATTAACCTTGAAATTTAAAAGAATTAACCTTGAAATTTAAAAGAATTCACCCTAAAATTTAAAAGAATCTACCCTGAAATTTAAAAGAATCGACCCTGAAATTTGAAAGAATTCACTCTGAAATTTAAAAGAATCAACCCTGAAATTTCAAAGAATCAACCTTGAAATTTCAAAGAATCGACCCTGAAATTTGCAAGAATTCACTCTGAAATTCCACCATGAAGTTGCTGTTTTCTCCAAAGGAAAAATATCAAAAATCATGGAATTATTTCTTCTCTAAACCTGTAATTTTGAGTCATTCTCCAGCTCCACTGCTGGGTTTGATCCTTGGGTATTTTTCTAAATTCCAGTTTTTTTATGCTGTGCACTGAGCAGATCATCAAACATTCCTGTTAAATTTGACAGTTGGCCTGCTTGGGGAAATAAAACATTAAAAACAAATTTATCAAATTAAAAACAAGATGAAAAACAAGAGTTACAAAATCGTAACTTTGTGTTTCACACAGCAGAAAAAGAACCCAGGAGTGAAATTCTTCCACAACCCTGAAGTTTTATTTGTTCTCTGGAGATTCATTCCCTTGGATTTAGATGGATTTTCCTTTTCCTTGTATAAATGTTTGGAAATGAGGAAGATTTATCCCCTGCCCTTCACGTTTTTGGATTAAACATTGCATTTTAAGGGGTTTTTTTCCACCATAAATAGAGGAATTTTCAATCAAAGGAAGCATCCCGACACTTTTGAGTTGAAGCAGTTGAGGTGAAGCACAGGGCAGGGAATTTTCAGGCTTTTATGGATAAAGATTATTGTGCTTGATGTTGAAAATGAGCTTAAATTTCTTCTTAAAACAGAGTTTTAATCTCTTCAGCACCAAAGAAGCGCCCTGGGAACCATCCCAGCTACAGAAAGGAGTCAAATCTGCAATGACCATTTGAAAATGGGAGCAGACTCAGCTGCAAAATTATTCCTGAGTTTAGGAGAACAAAAACTTGGCCTGAGCCTGATTTTTTTCCCCAAGTTTTCCCCATGAGGAGCCCATCTAGAAACCCCCAGGCACCAACATTGGTGTGTTTAGACATAAAAACCAGGAAAACCCAGTTTTTAGGGCAGGGAATGTTTATTTTTTTGGGATTTGGAGAGCAACTGGAAACTGTTTTGTCCGGAAATGGGAGCAAATTATTAAAATCAGAATCAAACCAGTCAGAATCAGATCCCGATGAATAAAACCAGAACCAAACCAAGGGGATGGGATCCCTCCTCAAGGGAAGAGTCACCTCTGGATTAATGAGCTGCTAATTGGACACGACAGGAATTCCTCCCGGGGGGCCTCCAGTGGCCCTAATGAGGCTGAGGGGGGTAATTAATTAATAATTCTCCCTGCAGCCCCTCCCTGCCATGAATAATTCAGTTGGTTGGACAAACCCGCCTTAAGATGGATTTTAGTCCCCATTTTCATGCGGAATTTTGTCCTCCCTGGGTAGAAAACTGAAAGGAGGAATTTGTTGTTTTCAGCTGGTTTGGTCACATTTTTAACTCCTTCTGTCTGAGGGAAGGTAATTAATGCAATTACCGTGGGCTCCAATTAAATGCTGTTGGAATATCCTGGAATCTTGGAATGGTTTGGGTTGGAAGGACCTTAAAGCTCCCAGGCTGCTCCAGCCTGGCCTCGGGCACTGCCAGGGATGCAGGAGCAGCCCCAGCTGCTCTGGGAATTCCAGCCCAGCCAGGAATTCCTGCCCAAAATCCCACTGAACCCTTCGGGTTCAAGCTATCCCTGGAAATCAGCCTCAGGAAGGCTGAAAATTCGGGATTGATCCATCAGGAATGGTTGGGGACGTGGCCACTGCTGGGATTTTTTTAGGGAAATTCCCTTTGTCCTAAAAAATAATCCCACAGGATCGGCTCCGTGTGTCCCAGTCAGCGCCGGAGCAATGAAACACTGGTCAATAAATTCCACTTTTCCAAATTTAATTCCAAGTTTCTCCACCCACATCCATGAAATCCAGCTCCATCCTTTAAAGCCCTGCCTTTGCTAATTGCCCTGGCAGCTCGTTAGGGAGTTAATTAGGAATTTCACCCAGCTAAACGCTGTAATTTACAATTACAATGTCCATAACATCCATCCATAACACGCTGTTCTTAGTACAGAAAATGTGCCACGAATATTAAAAATATTCCGGGGAACAGCTCCTAAAAGGGGTGGAATTCCAAGGAACTCAATTCCAGGAATCTCAATGCCAGGAATCTCAATTCCAAGAAAGTGATCTGCAGAAATCTGCAGCTTCTCCTTCCCAGGAATGTTGTTCACCTGCCTCATGTTCTATTTCTGCGTCCATCCAAAACCTCTGGATGTAATTCCCACCCCAATTTTGTGGGATCCACGAGTTTGGCTTCTCCAACTCCCAGGATCCCATGGAATTTGTCAATTCCCAACCTTTGGGATGAGTTGCTGCACTTGGAACAGGAATTCTCAGTTAAATCTAAATAAAATCTTCAGTCAAACCCAAGGATAAACCACAACCTCTTCTACTTTCTGCTGGTGACAATTTCAGGGCATTAAATGAATATTTTATGTTGATTTCATTATTCCAACTGATGAAATTCCAGATAAAATGATGGAAACCACACACAAGGAAAGCATCAAAACAACTCCCAAAACCCAAACCCTGCTCTTTTATCACAAAGTTCTTTTCCAAAGTAATTTAGAGCCAAATAATTTGATATGTGAGCTGGGAAGTGGGAGGCAAAACCTGGATTAAACAACACCTCCATGCTTTTAATAATTTTCTATTTTATGGGAAAGCACAAATATTCAATTCCAAAACCAACACCTAAAATGAATTTAGATCCTTTTCCAGAGGCAAATCCCATCCCAAAATCCAAACACCTCCTGATCCCCTGGCTGGTAACTCAGATAACAGCACAAAACCAAAATTCCTTTTTTTTTTTTTTGGGAATCCAGGCGGATTTGCTCCTGGCTCCACAGGAACCTGCTGCATTTGGGAGGCACCAGCTCCACGTGGGAGGCAGCAAATGGAATTGTGAAGCTTCTGTGCAAACAGAACACAAAGGAATGAAAGTAACAGCAGGGATGAAGTGCAGGAGCTTTTTTATTTTCCTCCAATGTTTGTCCAGGATCAGTTCCCAGTAAATAAAGGGCTCCTGGATGGCATCTTGAATTTGGGGAGATCTTTGAAATAACTGCAGCTCCTTGCAGTGATTGGAATGTTTGCCAGGCTGGCTGTTGGGATGGGGATTTGGGGATTTGGGGATTTCAGGGAGGTTCTGGGGTCCCCATCCTGGAAGGGGCTTGGAGCAGCCTGGGGTAGTGGAAGCTGTGGCAGGGGGTGGAAAGGGATGGAATTAAATTCCCTTCCATCCCAAACTATCCTGGAATTCTGTGAAGAGACTCGATGGTCTTCCAGGGCTTTTCCAGCCTCAGTGATTCTGGGATTCTGGAATTTCACAGACACAAAGCATCCTGAAATTTTCCCAATATTCCTTCCAAGCTAACACAAAAATTACCCCTCAACCTCCAGGGAAGCAGCAGCTGGGGCAGCTGGAGATTAAAGGGTCTGCTTGGAATTTAAAAACTAAAATTTCCAGAGGGGCTTCCTGCAGCACAGGCTGTGGGAAAGGGCTGGAATTCCAGCTGATGGACCCGATGGAATGATGTGGAAGCAAGTCAGAGGATTGCTGTGCACCTTGCAGGGATATTGAATTATTTCTTTTCCATAAAAGATGAAAGAGTTGCAGCTGGAGATTAAAGACATCACCAAAGGCCTTGATAATAATAATAATAATAAAGTTTCTTTTCCACCTGACATCCCTGATCCTGGAATTCTGCTGAGCCTGATAAGGGACACGTTCCCTTTTCCAAGAGAAAATGGGTTTTTCCTCTGGATACTGCACTGTTCACCTCAGAGTTTTCAGAACAAACAGGAAAGGTTTGACTTTATAAAAATGGGATTTGCTGGGGCTGCAGTGACTGAGGCTTCCCTGCACATCCCCAGCACAAACTCTGCTTTTCCCTGCACATCCCTGCACAAACTCTGCTTCCAGCCACACATCAGCAGCTGGGACTAAACCAGGACTAAAGTCTGGACTAAGCCAGGAATTCGGGAAGCAAATCCCAGTTCCAGTGGCAGGTTTCAGTTTCCAAGAGCTGCTTTGTCATCCCTCCAGCCCTGCTGACACCCCAGGCTGAGCCGCGGTTTCTGCCAGCCCACACACTCGTGCATCTTCCAGCTCCTGGTTTTCCTCTGCTCCGTCATCCTCAGCTTTTCCTGGATCCTATCACTTCCCCCTTCCTCTTGCTCCTGCGGATCTGCTGTGTAGTAATTCCTGCTTTTCCCTCATTTCCAAAATTAACCACGGAGTATTCCCGGTTTTGTGTGAGGGCTTTTGGGGCTTGGAGCAGGCTGGGATAGTGGGGAGGTGTCACTGCCCATGGGATCATCCACAGGGTCCTTCCCCACCCAAAACATTCCAGGATTCTGTGATTCCAACAAGATAACTCTGAAAATCCAAGTGCAAATAGAAACAATTTGAATCCAAGTGACAAAAAGCAGACACTCCTGATGCCACTAAAAAAAGGGGGAAAAATCCTGGAATGAAAAAAAAAAAAAAATTAAAAGAAAAATCTTTGTTTTGTCTCCACAGCCTGATTGTTTCCTGCTGAAAAGGAGGAGTTTGTACATCCCCCTTTATGGAATTCCCAAATCCCCCAGCAAGGTCTCACCCTCAATTTGCATGGAAAAAAAAGCTTAAAAAGAGAAGAAAAGAATTATATATAGTCTGAAAATGCTGCAATTGTTATGTGGCTGCCAAAACAATCCCATTCCTTCTTCAATGCCATTTTTCCTGCCTTAATGGACTCATTTTTCTTCAGACTGACAAGTTTTGCCTTCAATTAGCAGGAATTTTAATTGATGGAATGTTGAATGTGGTATCAAGGTACTTATTTATATCATGCTAAATATTTATCAGCTCTCATGCTGATGAAGGGAACCAGAGCACAGAAAGGAAAGGTTTGTGGGATAAAGCAGGAAAAAATTTGGATTTGCAGGGAATAATGAAGATCTAAACGTAAGGAATGATGCAGAGCAGGATCTGGAAGTGAGGTCAGCTCTGAAGCTTTGATTTGAAAAAAGGGAATTATGAAAAACTCCCTGGAGCCTGGTACAGAAACATGGATAGGAAGGCATAAAAGCAAAAATCTGCTTTTAGGAGCATTTACCTAGAAACAGGGAAAAAAAAATCCATTTCCATGGCAGGGGTGGAACTGGATGGGCTTGAAGGTCCCCCCCACCCAAATCATTCCATGGTTCCATGTTGGGAGGGACCTTCAAGCCCAACTCCTTCCAAACTCAGACTCCTCCATGGGGATTTGGATGTTCCAAAGGTTTTCCTCTGGGCCTTGAATTCCACCAGGTTTCTAAACCCATTTAAAGGCTCCTGGTGCCAAACCATCCAGGGAAAAGCTTGGAATGATTTCCAGGCTGGCAGTCAGGATGGGTTATTTGTCAGTTTGGGGGTTTTTCAACCAAAGAAGTCGTGGATTCCCCATCCCTGGAGGTGTCTGGAGCAGCCTGGGATCGTGGAAGGAGTCCAGGTGGGAACAAGATGGGCTTGAAGCTCCCTCCAACCCAAACCAGTTTGGGATTCTGGGATTTGAGGCTGGAGCACCCAAACCATTCCTGAAACAACCAAGGATCCATTCTCCCATCATTTTTCTGCAGGGATTTCTGAAGTGCCCAGAACATCCCCAGCAATGAAGCCTTGAAGGTTCTAAGATGAGGAATAAAAGATCTGAAATCAGAAGGATTCAAGTCCAACCTCAGCCCTTCCTGAACCAAATCCAACCTGAGCTGAACTCCCTGTGCCACCCACAGCTGTCCCAGGCTGGGGATTCCTTTATCAATCCATTAAAATCCTAGAAAACAGTAAAATCCTACCAAAAAATTCCTAAATTCCAGAAGGAAAAGGCCAATTTTTGACCTGTTTTTCATGGACAATTAATGACGTGCCTCAGCTACTTTTCAATGTGAAAAACGCTGTGCAAATGATGCAAATCCTTAATTTTATTTTTTTTTCTTAGGAAAATGCCATTCCAGACCTTTCCTCACAACTTAAGAATGCTATTAAAACAGATCCTTGATTACACCAACAATTTTAATTAAAACCACACAATTATTTCCAACCGGACCAGCAACTTGTTTCAAGGAAAGCCTTAAGAATTCTTTTCTTAAGGAGTAAAAAGCTCGAAATGTCCGTGTTTCCATGGAGACAACCTCTATCCTTTCATGCTTCCCAATCTATCCTGGGCAATCAATACTTTATGGTAATTGTTTCCATGGAAATTGCAACCAGAATAATCCTCTTTTTCCATAGAAGAGCAACAGGAAAACAACTTGGGGAAGGCAGAGCGGGTCTGCAGCGGCCACAGCAGAACGAGCGCCAGGGTCTTGAGGGGAAGAATTCCAAATTTGGGTTTAATCAGCTCAGTTCAACAGTTTTTGGGAAGTTTCACAGGGAATGTGAGGATGAGGATGGAGAGTTGGGTTTGCACAGTGCTGGGGTCAACCCAGCTCAGGAAGAACCAAGCAGGGGTGGAGAGGGATGGGAGCGAGGTGGGAGCAGAACATCAGGGACAAGGGAATGGCACAATCAGAAAATCATGGAATGTCTGAGCTGGGAAGGACCCACAGGGATCACGGATCCAGCTCCTGGCCCTGCACAGACCCCAACAAGCCCATCCTGTGCCTGGTCTCCAAACGCTCCTGGAGCTCCTGGACCATTCCCATGGGATCTCCTCAGTGCTCGCTCATCCCCTGTTCCCAAAATCCAACCTAAACCTTCCCTGGCACAGCTGCAGCCATTGCCTGGATCCTGTCCCTGGTCAGGGAGAGGAAAGATTGGCACCTTCCCCTGCACTCCTGCTCCAACAACCTGAGCTGGGGAAATCAGGGTTTATTCCCAGCCCGGAGCTGCATCCAACCTGCTCATCCCGAGGATGTGCAGGAATCTGGAGATCCCCCACGGAGCACCACAGGGAACAGCCCCGAGCCCATTATCTCGGTCATTAACTTTCAGAAATGATAATTAAAGGCTCATTAGCATTCGACTAAAATCATAAAATCAAATGAGAATGCAAAGTTCAGCCTTCACATGAAATTCCAGCCACGGTCGATTGTGGAAAGCTTCCAACACAACCACGAAAATTTCCATGTTCAGGAAAATCCTTTCCTGGGTTTAAATTTATGCCAAGAGAACTCCCTGCCAAAGTTTTTCCACACTTTGGGAAAAGATAAAACAATAAAAAGGTAAAACAGGTAAAACAAATGCCATCAAATTTAGTGATTAACACCTGGATCAAAGGCCAATTACTTGGAATACTTCAGGAAGATCCTGAATTGGGAGAGTTTGAGCAGTTTTCCAAGAGGAGCAGGATGGGAATTCTTGATGTTGATGATGGATTTGATTATGGGAGATTAAAAAACATTCCAGGAGTGTTGATCCTGTGGCAGCTCCCAGCAAACCTCTGCCAGGAAAAGGCAGCAGCAGCTCAGGAACTCCAGGATCCATCCCCACCTGCTGTAAATGCTCACCTTTGGTTTCCAGGTTAAAAAATCCAGAAAATAAAGAAATAAAAGGAAGGTGGCACTGCCTGCTTTAGCTGTGCAGATGGAAGCTGGGACCCTAAATCCCATTCTGTCCCACCCCTGCCATGGCAGGGACACTTCCACAGCCCCAGGCTGCTCCAGCCTGGCCTGGGGCACTGCCAGGGATCCAGGGGCAGCCACAGCAAATCTGGGAATTCCATTCCATGGCTCACAATCAGAAATTCCTTCCCAATCTCCCATCCAACCTTTGTCACTGGAAGCCATTCCCTGTGTCCCCAGGCCCTGTGCAGCTCCCCTGGCAGGGCTCTGAGCTCTCCCTGGATCCCTCCCTCCTCCAGCCCAGAGGTTCCATCCCTGTGCAATCCCAGAGATGGTGACAGCAGCTCTCAGCAACATTCCCAGTCCCTCAGCACCTGCAGCTGTGACAATTCCCAACCTGGCTCTCTCTCTGGTGGAATCCCACTGGAATAAATCCAACCCCAGGATGAGCCAAAGGAGCCCTGGTGGCACCCCCAGGGGTTGGAGGAACCCAGGGACACCTCTGACCCCGTGTCCCACAGGGAGCAGCTGCTCTGCCTCTTCCATGGATGTTTCAAATCACCAACTAATCCATAAAAAACACACAAAAAATAGGGAAACTCCCAGGGGGAAACCGCAGGAGGGACACAAAAGGCTGACTCCTCTTTTCCAGCAGCTCACCTGCTTTCCAAGGAAGCTCCCGAGGAAGCCCTGAGGCCACGGAGCTGCCAAGCTCAATCCATCAGAGCCTGACCCTCCTGAACCCTGCCTGGATGTGCAGAACACGACATTCCAGAGAAAACACGGCCCAGGGAGAGCTGGGAGCTCCTCCTGGGCTGCAATTCATGCAGATTTGATCAGCCCTTCTCTGGAGATGGCCTAAAAAGGGCACAGGATTTGTTTTCCCAATTGTTCCCGTGATTGAGGGATGGTTTTTTTTCCCCCCAACAGCTTTATCCTGGCTCTGCGTGTGTTTGTCATTCCAGGATTTTAGATCCACATTTATATATTTATATGTATTTTTTTTTATATAAGAAAATAGCACCTAATTATTATCTTCTATTTTCCCTGATTTCTTTGGGAAGAAACTCAAGGAAACCATCAAATCCCATAGCTGGCAATTAGGAACCTTTCCATAAACGTAAGAAATTTGGGAAAAATGCAAAATATTTCAAGTCAATAAAAACATGGACTTCACACTGAGTATGGAAAGATAAAATCTGTATTTTGTGGAGTGGTTTGGGATGGAAAGGAGCTTAAATCCCATCCCATTCCACCTCCTGCCATGGACAGGGGTCCCTCCTGTCCAAGTTTTCCAGCCACTACCCCGGGTTGCTCCATGTCCCATCCAACCCTGAATGCATCCCAAATATATTTATTACTTGAATAATTTATGGCAAAGCTCTTTTCTAAAGTTGTTTAAATCCTCTAAGAGAACAAAACATCAATTTTTAGCTCTTTTCAGTGCCTGTGGATCAGGACCCTTAAAAATACAGGTCTGGAAGAGGATAAAGAGATAAGAAGCACCACTGGAATTCTGTGGCAACAGAACATGGATACTCCATGAATTCTTAAAATCAAAATTAAAATAAACTCTGCTTTATTTGCATTTAATTAAAATTTTGGCTGAAAGGCTTTAAAGAAGCTCAGAAATTTCTGGGGGAAAGCCAGAAAAGGGAAGGAAAAACCTGGAAATTTTGAGGTGGGAAGCAGAGGAATCAGGAGGTGGGAATGGAGATTTGCTGGGTGTGACCTCCCATCCAAAGGGAATTTTTTTTAGGAAAGGTGGAAACCAGGGAACAACTACAAGAGGCAAATAAATCTTCCCAATGGATCTGTTCCGTTTCCAAACTCCCTCCCTACAACTCCACCTCACTCCACTTGGATATGGAATAAAAAATAGCTCAGTGTGAGTTTTGTAACCATGCTGGAAGTCCCCAGTTGTTCCATTCCCCCAAATTTCTACAATCCTGCTACACTTCAAAATCCAGCTGAGAAATTCCTGGGGTTTTATCCTAAATTGTTGATTTAAGAGGGAAGAACTGCAAAACTCCCCTTCCCTGACGGAGAATCTGCCATGGGAAGCTCTTTCAGTACTCCCACTGTTCCATTCACACCACCTTGTTCAGGTCCAATTAAGGAGCTCTTCCCTGTGCCTTTCTCCTGGGAATTAAAATGATTTCAGCCTCGCTTGGAGAGCTCCAAACTATTAAAAAAGAATCCATGCAATTCCCAAGTCCATGTGCTTGTCTTCCCCAAGTTCTCCTCATTAAAGTGCGTTTCTCGCCCTCCTCCTCAGGTAGCAGCAGATGGAGTTGTACAAATCCCACTGCCACACATCCCTGGAAAGGGATTTGAGTCAATCCAGCTCAGCTTTAAGGCTGTGAACACCAGGAATTTGGGATCAGGAGGATGGGGAGCTGCTGGAGAGAGCCCAGAGGAGCCCCCAGAGCTGCTGCAGGGCTGGAGCCCCTCTGGAGCCGGGCTGGGAGAGCTGGGGGTGCTCACCTGGAGAGGAGAAGCTCCAGGGAGAGCTCAGAGCCCCTGGCAGGGCCTGAAGGGGCTCCAGGAGAGCTGCAGAGGGGCTGGGGACAAGGGACAGAGGGGCAGGGAATGGCTGTGAGCTGGAAAAGGGGGGATTTAGGTGGATATTGGGCAGGAATTCCTGGCAGGGAGGGTGAGGAGGGGCTGGGATGGAATTCCCAGAGCAGCTGTGGCTGCCCCTGCATCCCTGGAATTCTCCAAGGCCAGGCTGGACAGGGTTTGGAGCAGCCTGGGACAGTGGAATTGTCCCAGTGGAATGGGATGGGATTTCAGGTCCTTCCACCCACCCATTCCACCATTCCATGTCTGAGCTGCACCCAGGATGTTCCTGACTCCAGCACCTCTCCCAGGCTGGCAGAGGGCAGGAATCCTCCAGCACAAATCCAGGGATGCATCCCCAGCAGGGAATCCCTGCAGCAGCCGCTCCCTTGGCTCCCCAATTCCTGCCTGAGCTCATCCCACCCATCCCCTCTCCCTGCTCCCTCCAAACTCCACCTTCAGGGGTCTGCAGAGCACCAGGGAATTCTGGAAAACTCAGCAATGATTCCTGGCAAGGATAAATTATGGAGAGAGGAATCTTTGATGCCTCTGATGCAGATGATCCGTGATTTTGGCACGGCTGGGAAGGGATTTTCCTTTCTTCTCACGCTGGGATGGGTTTTGCCAAAGAAAACTCGGAATCCTTTGATGTCACCACTTTAATGTTGGATTTATTGACTCAAATCTTTGGTGTGGGGGTTGCCAGGAGTGAGAAGTTTTCCAAGATTTCCTTCCTTTGAAGGATGGTTCAATATTAGGGATGACTCAGCTGAAGATGAGTCAGACCCATCACTCCATGAAGAGGGACTTTGATCTGTTGGAGATGATCTGGAAGCCCTCAATACACAGGGAAAAACTTCCCAAAATGCTCCTTCCAGCCGGGAGAATCCCAACAGCAGCACTCTCATGGGATATGGGATGCATTAAAACCACTTTAGGATTGATTGGAATTTCTTTTATTGGGGAAAAAAATGCATTTTTTGCTTAAAAGAGAGCAGGAAAGTCACCTGAGCACAGGAATATTCCTGACTGGGAAAGTGATGTCCAGGTTTTAGATTGGAAAAGCCCACAGGAATGAAAAGAACTCTTAATTTCTCCAGGGTTTCTGCTGAATTTATTCTCTGAAGTAAATTTTCCCTGGATTTCTCTGAGCAGCACAAATTTAAAAAAAAAAAAAAAGGAAATTTATTCAAAACTTCATTTTCCTCTCACTACACCAAAAGATTAAAATGTTCAGTATCATTTTATTTCCTGACAATTTATTTTACGCACGAAAAAGCTCCGATAACAATATTTATCCACAAACTCTGGATAACTGTCTTTTTTAAAAGGTCAAATATTCAAAACAATAATTAATCTTCCTGCTGATTTATTTTTTTAATTATCAGCAAATCTTCAGTTTCCATGAAAAAAAAAATGGGGAATTATTGGTAAATTTTCAATTCTCAAGATAGGGGGGAAAAAAAACTTTGTTCCTTGGAGCTGGGTTTCAAATTTCCAGGGAGACCCTGTCAGCTTGGAAGGACACCTTGGAATTTCCTTGGAATGATTTCTAGCTTGGAAGGACACCTGGGAATTCCCTTGGAATGATTTCTTGTTGCTCTGACCTCCTGCCAAACAACTCTGCTGCAAACGAGGAGGGATTTACTTTTTGGCCATTTCCAATGGGATCATTCCTGCATAATCCCATTATTTATTTATTTTTTTTTAGTTCTGCTTCAGGGAAAACTGGAAAGGAATGGGAAGCCTTGACATAAACATAAAAAAAAAACCCCAAATATTCAATTTTAAGTGTTTTTATGATAAACTTTTCAATTTTAAGTGTTTTTATGATAAAGGCACCAACACCTGGAAGCCATGGGGTACAACCCCTGTTCCCTGCTAGGCTCTTCCAGCTGGGAAATGTCCCAAGCATGGCACGGAGGGGCCGGGAAGGAGAAGGAAAGTGCTTCCAGCAGGGCCCAGGGATGCTGCAATTCCCGGGAGCAGATCCATGAGGATCCAGAGGGGACGGTGCCTGTGGATGCTCCCCGGCTCTGGGACACAAAGCCGGGCAGCAGGATGGAGTGGTGCTGGGATGGGAGAGAGGAGAGCTCTGCCGAGCCCCTCTGCCTCCCTCCCCAGCAGGATGGAACGGTGCTGGGATGGGGCAGAGCTCTGCCGAGCCCCTCTGCCTCCCTCCCCCTCCACTGGCATTCCTCCATCCCGCTCTGTTTCCCATCTGTCCCCCTCTTTCCCAGCGTTTTTATTTACAGGGTGGCACCAGACCCAACAGAGCCATAAAAGCGACTTGAAGAGCATTTCCAGGGCTCCGATGCTTTTCCATCCCGCTCCCAGCAGGATCATCCCAGAGAGGGCAGCACCAAAGCTGCTGAATCAGCAGAGCCAAATCCTCACCGGGAACGAACCCGCCCCATCCCCATCCCAACATCCCTCCGGAATCACCTTCCTCAACCCCGCCACGATTCCCGCCGCTCAGTTTGCAGCTCCAATTTCTATTTTATTTTATTTTATTTTATTTTGGAGAGTTAATCTATATGCAAATGAGCGGCGTGCATATGGCAGAGCTCCGCCGAGGACCCTCAGCTTTGTTCCACAAATGTTCCCGGCGCTATTTTCCCGGGATGACGTCCGTGGAGTCATGGTTACAACAATGCCGCAGGAAGCATCCCTCGCCTCTCCCGCTCGGGAACAGCTGAGCCGCGCACGGATCCCTGGATCCCACATCCAGGGAGGGGTTGGAGGGGGCACTTGATGGTTTTTAATACCCTGGGAAGAATCCCAGGGAAATTTCCCTTCCCCATCCTGAATCCCACATCCAGGGGGGTTTTGGAGGGAGGGGGCTGTTGGTGTTTTAACATCCCAGGAAGAATCCCAGGGAAATTTCCTTTCCCTACCCTGGATCCCACATCCAGGGGGGTTTTGGAAGGGGTAATTGATGTTTTTTAATATCCTGGGAAGAAACCCAGGGAAATTTCCTTCCCCATCCTGGATCCCACATCCAAGGGGGATGTTTGAATATCCTGGTGTTTAAAATCTTGGTGTTTAATATCAGTTTTTCAATATCCTGGGAAGAATCCCAGGGAAATTTCCCTTCCCCATCCTGAATCCCACATCCAGGGGGGTTTTGGAGGGAGGGGGCTGTTGGTGTTTTAACATCCCAGGAAGAATCCAAAGGAATTTTCCCTTCCATACCCTGGATCCCACATCCAGAGGCTTTTTTTGGAGGGGGTACTTGATGGTTTTTAATACCCTGGGAAGAATCCAAGGGAAATTTCCCTTCCCCATCCTGGATCCCACATCCAAGGGGGATGTTTGAATATCCTGGTGTTTAAAATCTTGGTGTTTAATATCAGTTTTTCAATATCCTGGGAAGAATCCCAGGGAAATTTCCCTTCCCCCTCTGGATCCCACATCCAGGGTATTTTTTGGAGAGCACAGTCAGTGTTTCAATATCCTGGGAAGAATCCAAAGGAAATTTGCCCCCATACAGTAGCAAACAAGGGGATGAGCCAAGACAAGCCAGGAGGATCCCCCCTCCCCCCTCTCTTCTCATTATATTTTAATGACTTTGATTATTAAAAAAAGTTACTCAGCACTTCCAAAGGCTCCTGAGCTGGCCCCGAGCTCTCCTGATTATTCTGTCCCTTGCCACAGTCCCCATTCCATGCCACAGAACACAACCAGCTCTGTTCCTGACTGGAGGGACACTCAGCAACCCCTGCAAGCTCCAGCAGAGATCTTGGAACCCTTTTTTTCCTGCCAGGTGTAATTCCAGCCTGCTCTCCATCCTATTTTCCCCTCATTTCCAAACCCGCTCATTTTCCATCTTGCTAAAACATTCCTTGGATTAATAAGACCCAAATAACAGCTCTGGCGTGCAGGAAAATTCCTTTTCCAAACAGGAATCTCCACACTTGGGCTTTCCAGTGGGTTTTTTTTCCCTCACAATATTTGCTCGTAATTTGAAATCTCCATTGGAATTCCCAAACATTCCTTGGATTAAGACCCAAATAATAGCTCTGGTGTGCAGGAAAAATGCCCTTTTCCGAGCAGGAATCTCCACACTTGGGTTTTCCAGTGGTTTTTCCCTCATGATATTATCTTGTACCTCAAGCTTTTTATGAAATTCATAATATCCATTGGAATTCCCAAATATTCCTTGGATTAAAACCCCAATAACAGCTCTGGAGGGCAGAAAAAAGTCTCTTTTCCAGCCAGGAATCTCCATCCCTGGGCTCTGCAGTGATTTTTCCCTCATGATATTTGCTCATATCTCAGGCCTTGCGTGCAATTTGAAATCTCTACTGGAATTCCCAAATATTCCTTGGATTAAAACCCCAATAACAGCTCTGGAGGGCAGAAAAAAGTCTCTTTTCCAGCCAGGAATCTCCATCCCTGGGCTCTGCAGTGATTTTTCCCTCATGATATTTGCTCATATCTCAGGCCTTGCGTGCAATTTGAAATCTCTACTGGAATTCCCAAATATTCCTTGGATTAATATCCCAATAACAGCTCTGGAGTGTAAATAAAAAGCTCTTTTCCAGGCAGGAATTTCCACAATTGGCCTTTTCAGTGGTTTTTCCCTCACAACATTTGCTCATAATTTGAAATCTCCATTGAAATTCCCAAATATTCCTTGGATTAATATCCCAATAACAGCTCTGGAGTGCAGATAAAAAGCTCTTT
The DNA here is from genome assembly GCA_013401035.1 of Horornis vulcanius. Taxonomy (NCBI): domain Eukaryota; kingdom Metazoa; phylum Chordata; class Aves; order Passeriformes; family Scotocercidae; genus Horornis; species Horornis vulcanius. Next base: position 20,781 of record VZUA01060719.1, on the reverse strand, counting down.
TCCAGGCAGGAATTTCCACAGTTGGCCTTTTCAGTGGTTTCTCCCTCACAACATTTGCTCATAATTTGAAATCTCCCTTGGAATTCCCAAATATTCCTTGGATTAATATCCCAATAACAGCTCTGGAGTGTTAAGAGACCCTTTTCCAGGCAGGAATTTCCACATCTGGGCATTCCAGTGGTTTTTTCCCCTCACAATATTTATTTTTATCTTGGCCCTTGTGTGCAATTTGAAATCTCCACTGGAATTTCCAAACATTCCCTCTTTTCTGTTCCCTGTTGCTCCTTCCCGAGAAAGATTTTACTCCTGTCAATCCTCTCCTTATTATGCAATTTTCTCATTTTTCTCGTTACCGAATTCACCTGTAATTTCCCCATTATCTGTTTTCAAAGAGGCTGCTTTGGGGTGTGTTGTTTTTTTTGGGGGGGTTATTTTGGAGTTAATGACTCCCACCTGTGCCTTTCATGGCAGCAGGCAATAATTAAAGTGCAGAATTTCAAGCGTTTTCTTGACACAGCCGTTGCTTTCCCATTATTTCCCATTTTTTTTCCCCTCTCCACCACTGTTTTTAAAGTGATGAGCAAGTGACAGACGTTAAATGTCACAGGGAACTGGCAATGACAGCCAAGGATTTGGGACTGAACCTTCTCCAGGCCACAGCATCCACAGGGTTTACACCATTTAAAACAAATTTGGAAAGGCTAAACCCCAAATCTTTCTGTTTTCAGCCGGTTTTTTTGCCCTTTCCAGCTTTTATTTGGGTTTTAATCATCAGCTGGATGCCTGGGATGCGTCTGCAGGCAAAGATGTTCGGTCTTTGGCATGATTAAATTAAAAATTTAAATTAAATTCGATTAAAACCCTTCAATTTCTGGGGAAATCTGCTTGAATTCCCAAGTTCTGACAGCGACAGAACCATTCTCAGTAAATGAGGGGAGGCAAAGCTTCCACTGAAATAAAAGCAAGGAAAATTCCTGAGAGAAAAACCATCCCAACGCTGCTACAACATCCACGTGCCTCAATCCAAACCTTTCAAGTTCCTACAAAAACAGGTTTTAAGATTCCAGCAGAATTCTTTAGATTGGAAGAAACCTGGAAGAGCAATTCCAACCAGGAGATGCTATGGAAAACCCCTGTCAGAAATGAATATTGTCAGACTTGAAGTCAAATCTCTTGATTCCTGATGATTAAAGAGGAGCAGCTCCTGCTTTTTTTCCAGGGTTGGAATAACATCCAGCGTTTCACAAAGTCACCTCAAAGTCAAACTCAAACAACGGCAGGACAGAATGGAAATTTCCATCCATGGAAATGCTTCACAAAAAGGAATTATTTTAGTGGTAGGCATTTATTTCCTTTATTAGGCTCTGCTGATTGCATTCCCCTAAAATAAGGATATTTTTTCTGCATTTTGTGCCATCTTTGGGGTAATTTAACCCCAAATTAGTATTTGCTTCTTATTTATTTACAGCTGAACAGGACCTGGGTGCTGGCACCTCCTTTATTGAGTGTTAAAAAATCCTGCTTGATTTAAATATCGAAAATGTGTCTATTTAAAGGTCAAAACTCCCAGTGCTCCCTGTTAAAAACAGCGCTGAAAATCCCATTTTTTGTGCCTGGTTTTAGGTGTCAGGAGCATTTTTCCCTAAGAGTTATTGCTTGATGGAGAAGGAGACCCTCAGAAATTGCTCTTAATAAAGGATCCACTTCAAAGCCTAATTCAATCTCCCCAAACTGCCCTGAATTAGTTCCATTATTGCTGACCCAGGGAATTATCCCATCGTTTCTGGATGTTGGGCATTTGTTGGCACTGAACTTTGCTCCAGGTGCAGCCCACAGGGTCCTGCCCATCTGGGAACGAGGGAATTTGGTTAAAAATCAGAATCTGCATCCACAGCAGCAAAGAGAGAAGGGCAAACTCCAGCAGGAAGGATTCCCAGTGCTGGGGGTTGGACAGCACAGTGGAGCAAAGCAGAAACTCCCAGGAACAGAGTTCACTCCATTCCTAAATTCATTTTGTCACCTCATCATGAACAGGGAATTCCAGACTGGTTCTGGTTGGAAGGGGCCTTAAAGTTCACCCAGTTCTACCCCGAGGCAACCCATTCCATGATTCCATAATATCCCTACAACAGAAATGACATTTAGAGGGATTTAAGAAGAGAAGCTTTGTTTGAATCCCTGAAAATGGCTGGTAATTTGCATAACAGAATAAATAAAAATCAGATTTCTATTTTTTTTTTTAGTGAGAATTCCATGGCTTCACCTCGCTGAATGAACTCCTGGGTGAAGGGACAAAGTATCCCAGGAAACAAAGGAGCTTTTAACCTAAGAGTAAAGACAAAGTAATGTCCTAATAAATTATAAGTAAAACAATCAAGGGATACACTCCTGAGGTGATACCTGACTGGGAACATTCATCCATTGCCAATAAAATGCTTTATAAACAAAATAAAACCTTATTAAGGATGTGATGTTCAAATTCTGGGAAGGTCTATCCAATTGTGTCCAGAACAGAGTGAGGGATTATCCATAAAATTCAAATTAACCTTGGATCCAGGTCCTGCCTAACATAAAGGGCTGCTTTTATTCTATTCAGAGACCAAAGAATTGGATTAACAACACCAAGATTTATACTTTAGTAAGGAAGAAATACAAAATTAAACCCTGCCCGGAAAATCCTGCTGGGTTTTGGCATCACAGAGTTGGATATACAGAATTTGGGGATACAGGCAGTAACTGGAACCATTTCCCAGCACTGAAACCAGGTGAAAATTCCTCTGGGAGAGCTGCACCATTTGCCAGTTCCTCAATTCAACCCAAAAAATGGAATTAAATAAGAATTTCCTGGATTTTGGAGACCACTCATTTCAATAATTGGAATAAAGCAAACCCAATCTCACTCCAGTGCTGGACAAGACACAATTCTGATGGATTTTTTTAAAAACTCAATTGCTTTTCCACATCACCATGGATATAATTTAGGGGGATAAGGCTTTTAGGGGAATTTCCTCTTTGGGGAGATGCCTGGAGAGAAGGCTTTGGTCTCACAGGGAGAGGGGATGCCCACAATAAAGGAATTAATGGAATCCAGCTTTGCCAACAATCCAGATATGGGTATTTGGAGAAGGGAGGAAGGGGAGACGCAGCTGCTGCTCCAGGAAAAACAAGGAAAGAATGGGTGAGGTCACAGGGTGAAAAAACTTAGATTTGGGATTTTATTATATAGTAATATATGGGGCAACTTAAAGGACTTTGGGTTTGTTCAAGTCCTTCTTCTTCACCCTCCTCTTCCTTCTTCTTCATGGGTTTGGGTGGTTTTCTGTAAGTGGGTGAAAAAGCTCCACATTTCAGGCCTTGGGTGGTCATTATTGGGTCAAAAAATATAAATAATATAGGTGTCACCTCATTATTGGGTGATAAATGCTTAAATAACCTTGGAAAGAGTCAGATCCATCCATTTTATGTCTGTTTTGTAACTTGCTAGTTAGAGCTCACAGCTCATGAGGCCGTAAAATAGATGAGAAATAATAAACCCCGAGTCTGAACATGAAAATATGACTCCTGTGTATTGATCCTGGCTCAAACATGGAGAAGAAAAGAAGATGAAAACCTCACACTGTCCCTGCAGGCCTTGTCCCCAGTGAGAGCTGGAGCCCCTTCAGGCCCTGCCAGGGGCTCTGAGCTCTCCCTGGAGCTTCTCCTCTCCAGGTGAGCACCCCCAGCTCTCCCAGCCCGGCTCCAGAGGGGCTCCAGCCCTGGAGCAGCTCTGGGGGCTCCTCTGGGCTCTCTCCAGCAGCTCCAGGTGCTGCTGCTGTTGGACCCCAGGGCTGGGGCAGCTCTGCAGGTGAGGCCCCACCACAGAATTCCCCTTTTCTTGCTCCCTGGTGACATTCCTGTCACGTTTAACATCACACACCAGCAGAGCAGCAANGGTGGAGAGCACCTGACAGAACACCCTGGCACTGCTGCCAGAGGCTCCTTTTCCCTGGATTTATGGAGTACAATGAGATTTGTACTCACCTGCATTTTAAAAAGGCCTTTAAATAGATAAATGAGTAATGGTTTTTAAGATAAATGTTCTTTTATGTTCAGAGCTGTTGTTTTACTATTTGTACTACGTTGTTATGGGGCGGCTTGGCAGGGCCTGAAGGGGCTCCAAAAAAAAGCTGGAGAGGGATTTGGGACAAGGGATGGAGGGACAGGACCCAGGGAATGGCTTTAAGCTGGAAAAGGGGGGATTCAGATGGGATCTAGGGAAGGAATTCCTGGCTGGGAGGGTGGGGAGGGGCTGGGATGGGATTCCCAGAGCAGCTGTGACTGCCCCTGGGTCCCAAGGCCAGGTTGGAGCAGCCTGGGACAGAGGAAGGTCCCTGCCGTGGTGGGGGGACTGGACAACCCCTGAGATCCCACCCAACCCCATCTGCTCCATGAACTCCTTCAGTTCCCCACAGAAATTCTCTGGAATTCCCACAGTCCCTCTGCTGTCAGCAGAAAATCACCCCCGTGAGGAACATTTCCAGAAGGTTCTGATCTCTTCCCACCATCCAAAGCTGGTCCTAATTAATCCAAACCTTTCCAGCCTCACTCAACAAAGGATTCAGGCTCAAAACCTCCCAGCCTGCCCAGGGGATGGAGCTCAGGTCCTCTCCATCCTCCCTCCAAAGCTTTTCCAAGTGCCCAAATCCTGATTATGTCCCTTGCTGCAGGTTTTGTAATTATTCCTTGCCCTAAATGGGAAAAACTTTCTCCTTCTCCTGCAATTTCCATGGAACTGGGAGAAAGAAGTTGCCTGGAGAGTAAATAATGCCAATTTTTAAGTCTCCCCTGATGTTTTGCTATTTCTGCCTCTTCTTTTTCTGATGAAAATCTTGCTTTGCTTCTTCCTGTCTGCCACACTTTTTTCACAGCAAAATTCTGTAGCTTCTCCTAAAATTAACCTGTGAAAATGCAAATTATTTGCTCTGAGGGTGTTTCCTCAGGCTGCTCTGATGTTACATTTTCCATTCTGGACACAGAGGTTACAAATGAAAATATTGCTCAACCAGCCAAATAAAAAGATGTATTGCAAGGAGAAGCAAATTGTTGTTGTAACAGATTACAAAGCACAAAACAATTCTTTTTTTAGTGCTGGAGGCAAAAATATCAATCCTCTCTGCTGGCCTAAAATCCAGATTTCAGTATTAAAGCAGCTCAGCTTTCAGCACGAGGCCAGTAGTGAAGTGTGATGTGCACACGGAGATCATCCCCATGAAATTGGCTCAAAACCCCCGAAAATTAATTTAACAATTCTAATTGGGAAGATGCAGCCAGATTAATGAATTCCAATTTGTGTTCTGGATGTTTGCTGCAGTAAACAAGCAGCAACAGGAGCGGTGTGATTGTGATTCCTTGCTGGAATGCCTCCGAGAAAGCAGCCGTGAATCATCGGAACAGTCATGCTCCTCAAAGGGAAAAATCAGCCATGAATGTGCTGAAATAATGGGGGAAAATCAATCTCTCCTCACTCCCGGCTTCTAGAATTCTCCACAGCTTCCAGGTGGTCGCTGGGATCTGACAAAGAAGCAGCTTCACCTGACAGGTGTCTGCAAAGAGTCCCAAAATCCCATGGAAAGCAACAATGGGATGGTCAATCCTCCAAGAGGGGGAAATTCCCCTCTCTGGGTATGATCAGCAGCCAAGAGGGGCCAGAAATCTCCAAATTCCCTCTTTTTTCCCATCCTAATTCCCACCAGAGCCTGGCAGTTGTGGTTAGGTCAAAGAGAGCTCCCACAAACCTTTTTTTTCCGTGGTTTGGACTGGAAACAACAAACCAGATACGCTCAGTGCTCATAAATCCTGATCACACCATTCACCAAAGTTCCACAGATACAAATAATTCCCACTGATACAAATAATTTCTGTCTGCAATTTTATTAATTCCATTTGGGAAAAACTACTGAAATCCCAAAAAGAATGAATGGGATGACTGTGAACATCCATAATAAAGGAATTTAAAAATGAAACTGCAGGTTCCCCTCGTGCTGTGCTGAGTTCAAAACTCACCCATAGGCACGGAAAAGAACCCTTGGCCAATTTGTGCCGGAAGCAAAACAAAGAATTGGGATTTATGTTGGAAATTCCTGGGTTTCAGCCTTGTTTTTATCAGAGATCACTGCCCTCAGCCACACAACAACTCAAAATTTGGAGTGGCTGAATTTCCAATTCTTATTTCAACAACAAAACTGGAACAAGTTTCACTTGTACTCCTTCAGGACACTCTGTGGATATTTTCAGCCATTAAAATTTAATGCATGAACTGAAGGAAATTGGAAATTGTTTTCCCAAACTCATAAAATTGGAAATTGTTTTCCCAAACTCCAAACTCCAAAACACTGCCAGCAATCACAGGTTTAGCCCTGGTGGTTCCATGCAAAGACATTTTGAGAATGCAGCTATAAAGTGATCACACTGCATTTTTCCACAGAATTATCCACAGGGGGCTTATTAAGGGACCAAAACCCAATTAAAACCAGGAGATGAACCCAAACATTTTTGGGTGTAATTACTGGATTGGGTCTGCTCCTGCCTCAAACACAGCGTGCTGCCCTGGAATATTGGTTTGCCAGGAAAAGAAAAACCCCCAAAATACCCCTACAAACACAAGCTGGGATAAGTCAGGACCTTAAATCCCCTCCAGTGCCACCCCTGCCGTGGGCAGGGACATCTCCCACCATCCCAGGCTGCTCCAGCCTGGCCTTGGGCACTGCCAGGGATCCAGGGGCAGCCACAGCTGCTCTGGGAAATTCATTCCAGGGCCTCCCCACCCTCCCAGGGGACAATTTCTCCCCAATATTTCATCCAACCCTGCTCTCTGGCAGTTTAAAAACGTTTCTCCTTAACTTAAAGCATATTTAACGTGTGGCTCCTTCCCTCTGCCATCAGCCTCCCTTTCCTGCTCCATCTCCTCTCCCGTTGTGCCTCTGGATAAAACTCCTCTGGAGCTGCTCCTGCCCCACTTCCAGAGTGACCACAGCTCTTGCTGCCAGCCCCTGAATCATCCCAAACCCTAAATATCAAATCCTGGAGCTGAGGGATCACCCAGCTCACTGCTGATGCCTCAGGCTGTGGAATGAAACCCCACAGGAGCCAAGAGCCACTTCCAGCCGTGCTTCTGTCCCCTGCCAGTGCAGACCAGTGTCACCACCACGTCACTGGGACACCAGGGATGCCTTTTTGGGACTACCTACAAACAGAGGCCAGGCAGGATTTAGAGGATAAAAAGCAGTTCTATTTATTGAAGGTGCATTTATTCAGGTAGATTTTGGGCAGACAAAGCCTCACCAAGGGGCTACACCCAAAAATGGATGATAGGTCATGAATTTTCACACTTTTTAAAGTTTGGTCCATATTGGGGTTAATCTCACAATTCCAGCTTCAGGTAATGAAATCATTTACCCCAAATTTGCTCCCCCAACTCACTTTTGTTTCCATTTCTCTGGGCCTGAGGTGAGGTGTGTTTGATTCCCTGGAGAGGAACTGTGTCTGACCAAAATGGGAAAGCAGCAGCTCACATTCTATATGGGGTTAGGAGTTCTACACTAAAGAATTACAGGATTACAAACAGATGAGAAACAGAAAATCTGCAATGCTGAGGCATCACTAGGATAGCACTGTCCCTTCCCCTGGGCACTCACACCCCACTGGCACTCCTCCTGCTAGAGGGACAAACAGGCACCACCTGGGTGCTGCTGAAGCCCCTGAAATTCAGCAACACCCAGCACAGAAAATTCCTGCTGCTCTGTCCTCAGGAGACTCCAACCTGATGACCTGGAGATTAATCTTGTGCAGGGAACGTAAATCCAAGGATAGCAGCGGGAGGCCCACACGTGTCACACCAATCAAAACCAGTTCAGCCAAGGATTACAGCAGTGCAACCAGGGAAAATGCCTTAAAAGCTCAAGCCAGGGCCTTAAAAGTATTGAAAAACATGAAGCTGCACCTCATAATTTTAAAAACTAAACTCGAGATTAGAAATGTGACATTTTTCACCTCGGCTTGAGTGCAAATTCATGCACTCCCTATGAGGCCCGGCCTGGTAAAAGCAGGATCAAAAATAGATGTTCCGGCTGATTAAATCCTCAGCTAAACAAATTGTCTACAGGAAAATGCATTAGAGAGATGCAAGAGCAGCAGGACACTCGGATGAAATTGGATTCTTTGGATCATGTGTCTGAAGCAGCCCAAATTCCCTTGTTTATCAGGAGAAATTAGCACAATAGGGATACTCCTGGCATGGAAATTCAACGCTCGCACCTGAAACGTGTCTGAGAAATCAGATGGGTTTGAAAGGAAATAAAAAAAGCAGCAGAAAAACCCCCATGGGATTAGAATATAGAAGGATTAATATAAGAAAACAGCCCCCTTTTAGCTAAAATAGTTCTGCTGATTGTCAACATTTGTTTGCAGGTATTAGTACAAAAATCAAATCATATTAGAGTGGTAAAAGATAAAAGTATTACCAGGAATTATGGAATGAAATGCAGAATAGAAGTGTGGATTATTAAAAAAAAACCTTCTAGAGCGCTGTTATTTGCTAAATATGAATAGTCCTGATCATTTGGTGTATTAAAAATACATTTGAACACAGGGTAGATAATAAAAAACACAATAAATGAATATTGTGATGATAAATCCTTCAGTATTCAGTCAGGAATCCCAGATTTTGGGGTGAGGGGAAGGAAAACGAGAACAAGTAACTCTGAATTCCTTCAAAGATGGTCAATTCTCTATTTGTACTATATCCATACATCCTATTTAAAATAAATCCCAAGCTCTGTGGAAATCTGATGGATGATTTGCAAAGATCACTTAGTGGTGCTGCAAGGATGACTAAAACTGCTGACAAATAAAGCAGCCTGAGAATGAAAACAGCATCTCGGCCCTATGAGACCTGGGACGATTTCTCCATCCCCAAATGATCTCCTGGAAAATACATTTGTGACAATTCCAGATCAGGAAAGGCTGCATCAGGTACCTGTTATTCCTTCTTCTCATCAATCTCCAATTTTTTAGTTGTGGAATCAAGCCAAAAACCCTAAACCCGAGCGACACCCCCCAAAAAAATTGTATTTTTCAGCTCGATAATCGAACCTTTGTCACAAAAACACGAACTAATCAAGATCACAGTTATTAAGCACTAAGAAGCTTTTAATCTTGGTTATTCCTTTCAGTTGAGTCATTACTCGAATATTTTCTTGCCTTCCTGAAATGATTAACGGTGGTGACCTTTTAAAACTCGGGCAGGATCTTCCCTGCATGCAAAACAAACCCACAAAAGCTTAATTTAAAGTACAGCCCCAACCCAATCTACCCCAAAAATCTCTGTCAACAATTAATTGAACATTTAGGAAGTCAAATAAAAAAATGTGTGGATGGTGGTGGTTTTGTTTTGAATTCATTTGTCCTCTTTAATATCCTGCTCGAGGCAGGAATTACTGGTGACAAAACCAGTCACAGTTCTCACATCAATTTAATTCAGAGCATGGAGCTGCACAGATCGATTCTGCACCACAAAATCCTCCCAGCCCAGCTCCCAGATCCACAGGAAAGCCCTATGGAAGAGCAAATCCTCAAAAAAAACAACCCCAATCCCATCTAAATAAACAAATCACTAAAATTATACCCCAAAGCCACCGCTCGGGCAGCAAAAATCAAGGAAAAAGGGATTGGAAGGAGACACCTGTCCCAAAAAAAGGGCACTAAAGGGACAGCTCTGAAATTCGAAGCAATCCCTCCTTTATTTATTTTTTTTTTCTCTCAGGTAAAATTACTGGGATTTTGGGAGCAGCTCTCCCTTGGAGCAGGAGCATCCACTCAACTCTTAGAAGCTACAGGATTCCCAACCTAGAGGAATGGCAAATGGGAATATCAGCAAATTCCCCAGCCCGGGATCACACCAGAAAGGGAAATAAAGAGTTTTTTGTCCAATAGGAATATCAGGAAATTCCCTACATTGGGATCACACTGGAATGGGCACTAAAGGGTTATTTTCAAGCACAACAAACATTTTCTGGAGGTTCCTGTTAATCCCAAATGCCTCAGAACTGTGTCTGCCTGCAAAGGTGACACGTGTCACGATCCTCTGTTCTCCAAGTCTCAGGAATTCTTCCTGTGCCTTTGAAATGCAGAGGTTTCAATTCCTGCAAAGGCAGATCAAGAGATCCAGGATGAAAATGGGGCACTCGGAGCTGGGAGAAGCGTCTGGATGTTGCTGCTGTTCCCAGGATTGAACATTTAACACCCCTGCTTTCATTCCTGTCCCTCTTGGAGATCTGCTTTTATCTCTCCTATCTCTTTTTAACCTTTCTCTGTGGTAATTGTATTTGTTAATCGTGTTAATTAAGGCTGCCAGCTCACCAGGGAACATCCTCCCCTTTGTTTTGTAGCTCCCCGTCAGGCCTGGCAGAGGGACAGCATCAAAAATGCCTCTGATATTCGGATCAACAAAACCATTCCATGGAACTACGGGATAAAGATGGAGCTCCCGAAATTCCCCTTCTGTGCTTGGATCTAAACTTTTCTCCCCATAAATCCCGGCACTTTAGGAATATAATCTTTTGGAATTAGAATTACAGCTTCTGGAGAGATTTTAATATTGACTAATAAAAAAAAAATCCATGCTAATTAAATTGTCCCTCTCTCAGCCAAGAGCTGGTGCCCTTCAAAGGTCCACAGGCTTCAACCCCTGAATTTGTTGTTTAGTTAAATGCTGGGTGTTTATTCTCTTTGTTTACAGCCAAAACCGCTGGATTTTAATCTATGTGACAGAGTTCCTAAATTAGCAAGCCTGAATTATTCATCAGCTATTTAGCCAAATGCTCTCCCCAATCCCCCAGTCGTTTTCAACTGAACAAAACCACATTAAATATTCTATTTTTCTCTCTAAACACCGCATTTTTTTTCCCAGAGATTCCTTAAGGCATCCCGACTTTTGCCTGGAGTGCTCTCGGGCTAAAATGCACATTTAATAATCCGCTTCACTTTCTTCTCTTCCCTTTCCCTGAGCCATGAATGGAAGCGAAAGCAAAATTGGAGCTGAGTTTGTTCTCTGCAAAATCACATCCGGACAGCGGGGCTGATGTGCCTAGGGCAATGCCATTCCCGGTTTGTGTCACCGCTCCTCGGCCCCATTCCCGTCCCCAAGGAGGGATTTGGGATGTGACAGCGGCTGCTGCCGCTCATCCCCAAATCGCTGCTTCCCCAGGGAATCGCTTCCCACCGCGGGACATCCGAGTGGAACCTCCCGGGGTGATCATTGCACAGGGAACGTTTGCTTTGAAGCTTTGAAATAATTCCAATTTCTTTCTCTTTGCCTTCACTAAGAGAAATCAGAATTAAGCCAAGACTTGGTTTAGGAGAGCAATTTATCCTGAACAACTCGAGAATTTGGGTTTTAATGATAAAATACAGCGGGAAGCATGCAAAAATACAAATAAATTAAATAAAAAAATACAAAACCCAACCAACAGACAATGAAATGCCTGAGATTCGAATCTCCAGCTCCAGCTCTCCAGTTACCCTCAGTTCACACCAGTTTTGACTGTCCAGTCACTGGTTTTGTAAATTTTAGCTTGTAAATTCCATCTCTTCGAGAGTCTGTGAGTATTTCCCTCATATTGCCATGCACAAAACTCCAAATGAGTATTGAAAACATCAACCCCAAATATTTCTGAGCTTGCTGCCATCCTCATTATTTACACCGTTAATAAAGCAACTCTAATTATTGTGCTTGATTATTTCGTGCTCCTTAAAATCCCAGAACCAGAAATGTTGGAAAAGACCTCTAAGATCGAGTCCCACCATTGATGTTCCTCTCCCACCTTCCAGCACTGGAGCAAATCCTGGTTTTCTATTTAATTGCGCTTTTGAGATTTAAATAATAAGCGAAAGGAAGTTAATTAACAGCAAAATTAATAAAAAGACTGGTCTGAAAGGTGAGTGTGAATGGTATTTGAGTGTGAATGATGTCCAGGGACAGAAGTGATGGGGATGAGAGATCCAGATTGGGATCAATAGGAATTCTCTGACAAATCCAATTGTCAGCCCAGCCCACAAGGAAAACTCCTAATTTTTCCATCTGTTCTTACACGTAACTCCATGAGCTTAATTCACAATATTTTTCAAGTTTTGCCCTGTGATTAACATCGATTGAAGTCCTTCTAATGAATTTTAGCTGATCTGAGCCCACCTCAAGCCCCGCTGGAGGTGATTCCGAGCATTCCCTGTCCAAAGTCATTAGTGGGGAAATGTGAATTCCCAACAATAGAAATAAACACCAGAGAACAACCTCAGGAGGGATCTCCAGCCCACAGAGCCCTGATGTTTCTTCCTCAACCTTCCTTGGAGACCTGGTTCTTGTTGCCAAGGTGGTGTGGACTCCTCATGGAATCGTTCAAGGATAGGCTGGATGAGCATCCTGGCGTACTGCAGCGTGTCCCTGCCCATGGAATGAGCTTTAAGCTCCAACTCCAACTCCAACCATTCCAGGATTCTGTAATTTACAGAATTCAAACCCACGAAATCCCAATCCAAAGCTTCAAGGCCCTTCCCCAAACCTCCCGACGCATTCCAAGCACGGCTGAGGATTATTCCCATTCCGTTCACCCCGGGCTGACCAACTGAGGCATTTACAAGTTGCTACAACAGCTTTTTTTTCCCTGTAAACAACAAGGGACAAGTGACAAAGCCAAGCCAAACAGGGATGATCGGATCAGGCGGATCCTGACCGGGATGCAGACGGCAAAGGCGGAGCTGCTTCCTGGGAAAGGCTGTGAAAATAGCAAAGGCTGACATTTCAGGATTTTTCTCCTTCCTTCTGGAGGCAGCTTGGAAGTGCAGCAGAGCAGATTTCCATCAACCTCTGCTTGAAAAACCAAAGTCAGAAGTCTGGGTGATTGTGGAAGTTGTTGTTGGAGGTAGGGTGGGAGAAGAGAACTTTGTGTTTATAGGGAAGAAGAAGCTGGGAAAAAACAGCAGCAGCTGAGTCTGGATCCCAGACTGGAGCTGGCCAAGACATTGGGCTCCAGGGAAGCCCCTCCAGATCAGGTTTGTAGGCAGTTGGTGCTGCTTATCACCCCAGTTCTCATTCCATGTGCATCTTCTCCATCCTGTCCCACCTCCTCCCTCTTGTTCATCATTATCCCAACGGGATCTCAGAGCCAACAGAAATCTCCTGAGGCAGCAGGATTGCTCCTCATGGATTCTTCTCAAAATTTATGGATATTTGTCTGCCAAATATCACTTACACGACAATGGAGTTGTCTGAGGGTTTTGTGGGTTTTTTTGTGGCGAGGACATAATTCCTCCTTTGTTCCAGGCTGTCTTTGAGAGGAAAACCAAATCCATAAATGCTGTCCCTGGCTCTGCCTCAGAAATCCATTTGCTGCTTTTATGCATCTCCTGTGGAGCTGAAGGAGGCTCCAGATGAAATTGATATCAAACGGTACCAACCCCAAAGTCATTATTTATGACCACCCTGTGACATCTCCGTGAGTTTGTTTACAAATGGATCCAGGGGTTTAATCCAATAGGAAACTCCAGGGAAAGGGCAACACTGAGCCCAGCACCAGCTGCAAGGAGCTCAGTCCGTGGGGGAGATGACACCAGGGCCATTTGTCCTCCTGTCCCAGCCCTGACCTCCAGCAGCTCCACAGAACACTCTGTTAAGAGGAGCCAGCCTGGCAATCCAGATTTAAAAGGACACATTCCCTAAGGACAAGAGAAAGCTTTGGAAAACAGCCGGATACTCAGCTCTTGCCATCATTAATTTATAGTGATCCCAGTTCTATAATTACCATTTGCTCTCAAAACTTTCCTCCTTCAGTCAGCCACTAAGGAAAAACTCAAATATAAAATGCTGTCCAGCACTCCAATATCCACCAGCAATTCCAGGATTAATTCCCAGGTTTTGGAGATAAGGCAGGATGAGGAACACGAGTTTCTCGTGCTGTGAATTTTCCTCATTTTCCCAGAATTTTAGGATGTATGAACAGCACCAGAGCTGGATTTACTTGCGCTTCTCCCTTTTTCTCTTTGCCTCGTCCTGTACTCCTTGTCAACCCCTTCCCAAAATTCCACATTACATATTCAATGATTTTCCATTCTTTCTCCACCTTCCTCAGAAAAAAACACAGAATAAAGGAATCCCTAGATAAGCAAGAGGACTGTTTATCCAGGCAGGATAAAATCACAGGATACCCTGAGTGGGAAGAGACCCACAGGGACAATTCCCTGGCCCTGCACAGACACCCCAGAATTCCAGCCTGGAGCACTGTCCATGCTCCCAAGGCCTGCTGCATTAACAACTCTAATTAATAACACAATCATTTCACTTCTTGTGATGTTTTAAAGGACAGAAATCTGAAAATATCTTTGAACCTACAAGGTCTGAATGCCTTTGAACATTGCTGAGTTCCCTTAAACCTCATTTTTGTGGAATGAGCTCTGAAATACACCAGGCTCAGCTGCACCAATTAGCTCAGGAATAAGGGATCCAATAACATGGAAAAGCTAATTTTCTGTTATTGTTAGGGAAGGCAACTTTCACCTAATGAGGTTGTCCATCATTCTGCGATTTTAACCTGCAGGGTTCATTAAAGCTTTTAGAAACGGAGCTGCAGCACAAAACATTTTAGGAATATACAGAAAATCCTAGGAAAAAAAAAAAACAAAACAAGGAGAAAAGGAGGTTCAGGGGATCTTCTGGCTCTGCACAACTCCCTGCCAGGAGGGGACAGCCGGAGGGGTTGGGCTCTGCTCCCAGGGAACAGGGACAGGAGGAGAGGGAACGGCCTCAGGCTGATGTGTAGGTTGGATATCCGAGTAATTTTTTCATGGAAAGGCCTGTGATCCACAGGAAAGGCTCCACCAAGAGAGTGTGGAGACAGCCTGGAGCGAGCTGGGATGGTGGAAGGTGTCCCTGCCCATGGAAGGGGTTGGATGGGATGATTTTTCAAGGCCTCTCTCGTCCCAAACCATCCTGGTTTTATGATTCCACGATCCCCTAATCCCTGTGGAACCCCTGAGGCGATGCCGGACAATCCAAGGAAAACACTGAGATTATTCAGAACCAAAAAAGCTAAAAAACAACAACAAAAAAACAACCCTAAAAAAGATGAAGGAGCGTGGAGATCTGCAGTGAAGCCAACCCACAGTGCCTAAAGGATGATGAAGCAGGAATGTGTCTGCCACAGTCTGTCCTGGCAACCGAGCGGAGCCCGGGAGGAGCCAAGCCTGCATCCCAAAAACACAGCCCGAACGTGGGAAGTGTACATCCCAAAAACACCCAGCCCAAACGTGGGGATGCTGCCACGAGGGAAGTTCCACACATCAACACTTCCGACAAAGCCAAATCCAGCAGGAAAAACTCCTGGAGAAACCCTTTTGCCACAGAAAATTTCACTTGAGTTAAGGCCAGGCGTGAGGGGTGGAGGCCGGGGATTCTCCAGGCAGGCCTCAGCCACCACAGATCCTCTGGGAATGTTCATTCCTCAGAGATTTGGACACTGCAAACTTATTTAAAGGCATTAAAAGCTATTTAAAGGCATTAAAAGCTATTTAAAGGTATTAAAACTCCAAAAGTAATTTCCCTGAGAAGGAATCTGCTCCCTTCCTCTCTCCCCTTCCCAGGGAACGGCTGAATCCATCCAACTCCAATTATTAATCCAAGGATCTGTTGTATTTTGCTGGAATTTTGAACAGCTGGGCACTATTTTAACACCATCTTTTCCCACATATGTGACTGGGGGATGAAGGAAGTTGCTCCTTTTTGTTTTCCATGGATTCAGCCAGGGCTGGGAGCCAATTTCCCTGGAGAGAGCAGATGCAGGGATGGCACAGCTGGTTCTGTGGTGGTTGTGTGGGCTTGTTTCTGTCTCCTCACCTCCGTGTCCTTCTCCATCCCTCCCCCAAGTGCTGAGGAATTCTCCTCGGAGATGGAGACAGATGGGAGAACACAGATGAGAAAAAGTGAGGTTTTCCCCCATTTTTTTCCCCACTCCCTTCAGTTTGTTTCTCCTGGAACTTTCCGTGGAGAATTGAGAAACACAACGTGTCCAACTCCAGCCCCAGGCTGGGAGCAGCAGAATCATCCTGCTTTTTTCCAAAGCGGGGAAAGAAGCTGGAAATCACATCAACAGAGGGTGAGAAACACAAGCAGAGCTCAGCAAAGCACAGCCAGAGGTGTTCCCAACACTGGGATATGGGAATGCTTCCTGCTAAATATGGAGCAGAGTGGAAACAGCTCCAACAGCACAGCCTGAAAAATCCCAGGATCACCGAGGTGGGAAAAGATCTCTGAGATCACCCAGCATGAGGGACAGACACTGGGTTTGTCCCAAAGGTAGGAATCAGCTCCTGCAGGCCAAAGCCTGGGAGATGGAGGCCAGGAGAGCCTGGATTTGGGATCCTGGAATGCCAGTGCTGGGCAGGGCCACTTCAGCAGAGCGGGACGTGCAGGGGGTGGCATCAGGAGCACCTGAGCTCCTCCACCAGCACCAGACCTCTGGAGAGATTCATGGATCTCATCAATTCCACCAGCTCCAAACCTCTGGAGAGATTCATGGCCCTTATCAGTTCCTGTTCTCCTCAGCAATTCCTGGTAAATACTCCCCAAAATTCCATCTTTCTGAAGCACCATCCCATTGGATTCTTTCAGATTTGGCTCCGTGATCATAGAACAAAACCCAACAGAAGAATTTGATCATTTCCATTCTCATCCATGAAATTCTGCAGCTTCCAGGAATTCAAAAGTTCCGTTGTTACTCACCAGGCTTGGAAAAATCTCAGCTGGATTGTGCCATCTTATTTAACTCCCTGAATTCTTCCATGGGAGATTGGTGTGCCACGAAAACAGAGCGTGTTTGGCAAAAAAAAATGATGGATATAAAATAAAATTATTTATATTTGATATTATATTTTGAAAAACAAATTGCTGGCTGTGTTTTTGCTGCACTGAGGGATAGCCAAGAGAAAATCCAGAGCAAAATATCCTGAGATTTAATTTCTGCTCTGTCCTGTATCCCCTTCATCCATGAGGTAACAGGTAATTATTAAATTATTGAAGCTAAATGTGAATTAATTAGGCAAAAACCCACAAAAATCATAATTAAGAGAAGACAATCAACATCATAATGTAGAAATCCCTTCTTTAAAAGCTCAGTAGAGCCTGAATAAATAAAAACTGAATAAATGATATAGGTTGGAGAAATATTCATGGAATTCCAGAATGGTTTGAGTTCAAAGGGATTTTAAATCTCATCTCATTCCCATGGGCAGGGAATGCACTATCCCAGGTTTTTCCAAGCCTGTCCAATAGTTCCTTGAGGAACTATTTCTAATTTTGAGGCTAAATCCAGCAGAACAAAGGAATCTGTGTTATAAATTGCAGAGTGCATTTGGAAAACACTGAATTTTGGGATCTTCCAAGACATTGCTGGGAAAGGCCTTGCTATGAGGGTAAAAACGGATGATTTAAAGTTCTTGCTTGGCAAAAATAAGATGGAAGAGGTGCAAAACATCAGAGATATTTTAAAAATTATTCCTTTGGAATCCTGGAACCCTCACGGTGTGGATGGGGTGAGGGAGAGCAGATTGTGGGATGTGGAATGGGAGCGTGTTGGGATTTTGCTGGCAGGAGAAAGAGCTGAGGACCATCTCCAGGAGATGCTGTTCCCTCTCCAGTCACGTCCAAAATTTCCATGGCTTCTGCCTGCCTTCTTTCCCACAAAATCCCCCCCAAAATGCACCAAAGGAAGAAGGAGTGTCTGGAATTCTGGGATCTCCAAGGCAAAACTGCCAGATGCAGGACAGGAACGAGCCTGGTGCACTCTGGTGCAGGAAAATCCCAAAGCTACAGAGGTTTTGTGCTGTTCTTTTATGTTTTGTGCTGTTCTTTTATGGGAATGAGGAGTTTGGAGATGAGATCTGGGGTTTGGAGCAGGCAGGGATGAGACTGACACAGGTCTGGAGGTGACTGTGGTGACATGTGGAGCGTGGCCAATTTCCCAGGAAATTTTCCCTGAGGAAAAGAATCATTTGGATCATGGAAACCCTTGAATCATGGCCTTATTCTTAAAAATAAAACCCCTCAACATTTGCTTTCCTTTTTTTTCTGGGCAAGATCTGACTGGGTACGGGAGCAGCCTGTGGTGACACAGATTCCATCAGCACCAGCAGGAGAAGGAAAATTCCATATATTGTCAAAAAAGCAGGAAAATGCCTGGAAAAGGCCATTATTTCAAAGGGAAAGAGGAAGGAGGGAAGGCACAAAACTGAAAACAAGAAATAGGAGCAGAAGATTCCTCAAACAACAGCATCAAGGTGGTGAAAATGTTGATTTACCACCCCCAGAGCGAGGAATTTCCCTGGTTAGGAGGCTGGGAAAGTTACAGATTAAAATCCAGTGTGGATTAATTCCCTGGCTTGGCACTGCTGTGTGCCTGGTATTCCCATTTATTCCCATTTATTCCCATTTATCCCCATTTATTCCCATTTATTCCTGAGGCAATTCCTTCCCTTCCCAGCTCCCACAAAGGGCACCTTATGTAAGTGACATTTTGGCTGGGCACAGGTGAGGCTGCTCCATGCCCTGCATCCCGATCCCAAAATTCCCCAGCACTTATTCCCATTTATTCCCATCCCCCAGCACGCATGAAACACCCTCCAGACACTCCAAAGAAATGCTGGAGCACAGGGAAATAGTGAACATTGAAATATTTAAATTAAATTGAAGCTGGGTTTGGCGTGTGGTTTGTGTTGAGGGTGCGCCCACACTCACCCTTGGAACCTTGAAGGAGATTTAAAAATCACTTTTAAGAGTGATTTTCTTAATTTCTACATTTATTTCATTCTTATCTAAGCTGAAAACAGTTCCAAATCAGTTGATATTAAAAAGTCCTAAAAATTGAGTTGAAAACCTTCCCTTTTTTCCATTCAGAGGGATCCCACCTCCTTTACAAGTTGATCCAAGTTCCATCTCCAAATGAAACATTTGAATTCTTTTTTTTTTTTTTACCAAACACCACAGATGCTGAGTCTGGTCCCATGGTGCTCTCCTAATTCCCAGCTGGACCATCTTTCCCTCATTTCTCTGGATCAGATGAGCTCCAGGACAGATGTTGCAGGGAATTAATGTGAATAACCCCAAACACCGGTGACTCCAAGCAATTAAAATCCCCAAGAACACTCCGGAGCTGCTACAGCTCATAACCGGCTTGAGGTTGTTATTACTGCTTGGATTGAAATTAAAAACAAACAAAAAAAACACCAAAACAAACAAAAAGGATTCAGGATTCTGGAATTCTAAAGGAATGGGAAAGTAATGGATATATGGCTGTGGGAGAAGGGATTAAAAAATTCACATTACTCAAAGTTTTCTGGTTCAATTCCCACACTCAACTGGGATATTTTGGATTTAAAAGGTGGATTCTGCAAGGCACATCCCGAGGAAATTTAGGAAATGAACCAGTGAGATCCTCACGGGTTTTCCTGGATTTTATTTTATCTTTTGATGGCTGTTTGTGGTTTAAGCAGGATAAGTGACCCTCAGAGGCAGCCCCAATCAGCTGTAATGGCACCCAAATCGACTGTTTGGGGTTAGAGATTTGTGGGGATGGCAAAGAAGCTTCTTAGCCAGGATTCCCCTGGAAAAAAAGGTGGAAAAGAGGAACATCTGTAGCCAGCAAAAACTGCCTCAAAGCCTTTGCCAGGATTTAATTCCGAGAGTGCCCTGCTCAAATCACCCTGAGCTGAGAGAGTGAAGGAAAAAACGTGTCCTGAAGGCTCTGAGATGAATTCACGGGCTCAGAAATGAGTCCTGGAATGAATTCACGGGTTCTGAAATGAACTGATGGGCTGTGAAATGAACTCCTGGGTTCTGATATGAATTCACGGGTTCTGAAATGAATTCACGGGTCCTGAAAAGAAATGATGGGCTCGGAAATGAATTCCTGGGTTCTGAAACGTATTCCGGGATGCATTAATGTACTCTGAGATGAATTTCTGGCCTCTGTCACAAATACATGAGTTCGGAAATTATTCCATCGGTTCTGAAATGAACTGATGGGCTACGAAATAAATTCACAGATCACGAAATGAATTCCCGGGCTCAGCAAGGAATTCCCGGGCTCTGCAATGAAACCTCGCACACAAGCACACGGCGCCTGGGAAAGTTGCCGGCTGCTGCCTTTGTTCCTGGGAATAAAGGGCTGGATTTCCCCCGGAGAACGGCGGCTGAACACGACAGCGATGGAGGCGCCGCATGGAACATCCCCCGGCTGCTTTTCTGCTCGATTCACCGCCGGGAGAAGCCAGGAACGACCCGCGCTCCTTCTCCCCGCTTCAAACCACAGCTCCACCGCTTTGAAACCCAGTTTAAACCCAGTTTAAACCCGGTACGGCTTACCATGTGTGTGCCACCGTGAAGCGACGGCGCTGGCGGATGCTTTTATTCACCAGCAACTTTCTGAAAAAGCAGGGAGAGTTCCTGGGCGAGCTGCGAGGAGAAATCTTTGGCGACGTGGGTCTATTCCCGGGCAGCTTGGGCAGCTCCAGCTCCAGGTGCATCTGCTCCTTGAAAGTCTTGATGTAAACCTCGGCCTCGGGAGTGGCGATTTCCCGGGAGGGCTCCCTGGCCGTCATCGCTGCGGCGCTGGGCGAGCTGCGAGCGCTCAGGGGTGGCCACGGGCGAGCATCCCCCGAGCCCCGGCGCTGGGAACGCGGAGCTGCCCCCGCTCATTCACCAAA
>VZUA01060716.1:0-34423 GCA_013401035.1 Horornis vulcanius | reverse complement strand
AATTCTTTTTAGCAAAATGTGGATTCCACTGCTTCCTTCTGAAAACTTGCACTTAGCATCAGTTGCTCAGTTTTAACAGTTGTAAACCATTAGCTGCAGTGTATTTACTCTTGCTTTGCAGATGTGTAACTAAGATGGAAAATAGAATATGAAACTAAGAAAACTAATGGGGAAACAGCTTTATTTCCTTCTTTATTTAACTGACTTTTAACGAGGGGAATCGATTCAAACTGCTTCCCTCTTCCCAGAAAGCTCGAGTTTTAGGAATTTACAGCTTTGAGAAAAACAAATTAGCTCAGAATTATAGCTGAAAAATCACATTGTGGCATGTGATGTCAGGCTGCATCAGTCTTGCTTTATTCTATGATACAACTCACCAGGAGTGACACAACCCAAAGTGACTTTGCACAAGACATGTCAGCTAAAAAAACCTGAAACAAACTACTTTTATCAACCTTACAGGTTAGACAAGTCCACTTTTAAGAATGACAATTTACTACTTTCACATGAAAGTATAAAAAGTGAGAGATAAAAAGATGTGGCTAAAATGTTTATAAACCGTACAAGAACAATACGCAGACTAGAGACTCCAGGGATTTTATTCATTTTCTGTCATCCACACATTCTAGGGCAAATCTCACACATTCCTGTCATCTGCCAAGTGCCTTTGTACACACAGAGCCAATGAAAATCTAATTCAGCAGAAGCACAAGTGATCACTGCCAGCATTCACGTGCAGCCCCCTTTTCCTAAAGTGATCCGAAGCTGCTCCTCCAGACAGGGTGAGATCAAGGATCACCTCCCAACATTCCCCTGTTAATGAGGCTCCTACACACACAGAAGTTATTTGGAATATCCACAGTAGGAGTTTGCTCTGGTTTCTTGTGCTGTTCCAGGGCGTCTTGCCCACTGATCTTTGAAACAGGAAGATCACTTCCCTCTTATCTCTTTGGGATGCTGCCTGTGCTTTTATTAAGGTATCAGGTGTGGTGCAGAGTCTGGAATAGGGTTCACAGGAAGGCTATTCGGTCAAAACAGCAAGTCATGCTACCTAGTTAAAAAGTTAATTGATGTATTATAACACTTCCCAAATATTGCTGTCCTTTTTTCCTTCTTCTCTTCATGCAAAAAGTTCCTTTGTGTCCTCCCTCTGCCTAAACCCACAATTTCTCCAATTATAAAACTCAAGTGAAGCCTGATTCAAAGTTTGTGTATTAGCACAGGCTGTGATTCCCTGGCAGGGAGGTGCAGTGGGCAGCAGGTCAAATGTTGAGATGAATTGAGGCTGACATCTTTCAGGGACATTCTTGCACATCTGAATTGCAGAATGTGCTCTGTGCCAGCTTAATTCAATTGATAACAGTGGCTTCACACTGACCACGACACATTTCACACGTACAATCATTTAAGCACAATGGGATTTTCTTCTCAGAACGTTTCTGGAAACATAATGACTTAGAGATTATATTAAGAGCATAATACAATGCAAGGCTAAAAATCTAAGTATTATCTTTAGCTTTCTTGGGAAAAGAGCAATTTTTATGTGTTTCAGCAGGTCTTTCAGAATCATTCTTAAACAGCAAAGTTATCTCCACGCTAAATATATTCAGTAAGAGGCAGAATTTGACAGATATTTAGATACCCACTCTATATGGGGAAATACAGGAAACAATTGAATTTTCTACAATCTGCATGAACTCAGTGGAAAATGTCCCACATAGTGCCTAGAAATACTACTTGCTATTAAGACCTCAAATGCCAGCTATAATCTAGACATCTATAATCAGCCAATCAATATTTACTTTTCATAATAAAATAAGAAACCATTTCTTACATATCATCTGAAAAAGAAAAAGCATTTAACTGTACAGACTCATATGCCTTTTCAAATGCTGTCCCTATCTTTACTCCCACTTATAAATCAAAAACTAGAAAAGGTACCAATATTTTATGCATTGCACCGTAAAAATTTAAAATCAGATTAGAAAACATGGTTGCCATGGTACCTGAGAGCTACAGTTTCATGCAAAGGAGTTTAACAGATGCAGAAGAATTGAACCTTACAGCAGGCATGGTATCATTTTTAGATAAACTTAAGAAGAAGCTGTCAGGATATTTCCAGGTGGCTGGATGGCTCCTTGTTCTGCATTTCAGGAAGCTGCAGCTCTGTGTCTGCAACTGCTTCAAACCCTCTCGAAAGGCTGAAATGTTCCGGGGTGAAAAATGGATGTTCCTCGAGTCAATGGGGGTTTTACCACCGACTTCAAAGAAGAGAAGGTTTCCCCTTGGTTCTTTGAAGAAGGATGACAAAAAGAAGCATTTAGGGAGAGTAGTAGCCTGGAGCCAATAAGGTCAGGTTAACCCACACTATGGATCTGCTCCCTCACTCACAGGAAATGTTCCTGCAGCCCATTTTTACAAAAGCTGCTTCTTTGGATCCCCTGAATCAAATTTAAGGGGAAAAGGTTCACAGATTAATGAGAATAATTTCTATTTCATGGTCTGATTGCAGGTGTTGTATATATTCTTTTCTTTGTCCAGGGGCACCATTTAGGAGAGAGAAGAACGAAGAAAGAAACATCAGGAATACTCTGGCACATACAAGCCAGAAATAATAGGGACTAAAAATAATCTAGTTCTCTATGCAAAAGACTATTTTTTTCCAAAAAAAAAAAAAGAATAGTCACCTTTTTGTATTGTTCTTACAGGGACATTGCACTGGAGAGCTCCTTCTCCTGACATCATTGAAATTTGATTCACAGAGACATCTAAGTTGCCCAAGAAAAAAATCTACTTCTTTGACAACCACGTGCCACCTCGACAGATTATTAAATCACTCGTCAGGAGTCTGGGCTGGCCTTTCAAATTGTTTAACACCTACTATTTTCTGTTCTGGCAGCAAATTAATGGTCAGGAGAGCAAGCTGGTCATTCTTCCAGATTTTTTTTTTTTTTTTGACCTGGTCAAAAGACCAGTAAGTTCAATGCTTTTTAAAACTTAGTCATTTCAGCATGACTAAATATTAGAAAGGTTTAAAAAAACCTGTTCCCAGCAGTTTGCTCTGTGTAATTTATATACCTGGGCCTGCGAGCTCGTTAATGGCGAGGGCTAAATCTGAGGATGAAAAGCTGCCTCCTGTTTTGCTGGGCCACCAAAAGGCAGAGCTCTGCCTCCCACTGCACTTCATTCCCTCATTTCTGGGCTCATCCAGGAGGAGCAGATGTGGGCAACAGGCAGCTAGAAAAAAAAAGGAAATTGGCACCAGCTTCCTTCAGTGCTTTAGTGAGATTATTTACTCTGAGAGACACAGTCCTAAACTCAACTTCTGATCACGTCAAGTACCATAGAAGGCTTTGTGCACTGAAAGTATTTGAGAGGAAAGCAAGCCAACAAACAGGGGATCTGCCCCGGACAAGTGCCTTGATTGCTGTTATTCTGCAGCCCAATGGGATTGCTGAGCAAGAGAAAAGATAAAGGAGCCCTTTGTAGGCACTTGCAGTGACACAGCACACGTGTATGCACATCATGTACCACCTTTCACTGCTTTATCCTTTGCTGCTGGGGTTTAGTTTTGAAGGAATTATCTCACTTTGTAGCACAGAGGATTGCCGGTGGTTTCAGGAAGGCTTTTAGGTAGGTATAACTCTCTTTAGAAATAGCATTTTAACAGAAAGGAGGGAAAATGATACAGAATTCCCACTCCCTCAATGAATAATTTAACTTTGCCAAGAAAAATGAGGTATTGTGTTCAGAGAGCAGCACAATGTGCTGCAGTGAGCTGTAAACTGCTGAGGCAATATCCCAATGTCCTGACACCAAACTTGAAGGGCCCCACTCTTCCCTCCTCACATATTTCCCTCTTTTCCACACAGCCAGATCCCACAGAGCCGCCTTCTGCTCGTCTCTTCCTTGCCCATCAGGGAGGCAGGAGGTGAGGAGCGGGGACAGCCACCCACAGCCACAGGCACTGCAGCAGGTCAGGTTCATTAGAGCACAGGCACAGGAATCTCCTCTTTGAAATTCCCCTTCCTGCTCCTGGAGCGTGCTTTCCCTGAGGAAGCTGCACTCACAAGGTGACAGTGCCTTGCCTGCTGTGACTGGATCTTATTAGGAGGACACACAAAAATTCCAGATTTTTCATTCATTTCCAGGTTGCAATAGGAAAGAAGAGCGGCCATCCCACCACTGCCTATCCCTGCACACTCAAAGAAGTGGATTTGGGATGGGAATCCTTTGAGTGGCTGCTCTGGGAGAGTCCTTCTCCTTCTGGCTGTTTTCCAGCACTTTTCTCCTCCTATCTTCAACCTGTTTGCTGTGTCTGTATTTTAAAGGCCTGAGAAATTGTGAGGAAGCAGGAACCAAGTTTGAATAGACACAAGGCTCAGCCTTACATTTCTGGTTCTAATTAATAAGGTTAAAATACACTTGATTTTTAAGGAAGGGCAACAAACATTTCAATCCCTACTCTTCTTTTCCTTGCTACCACTCAGCCTATTCAAAAAAAATTATATAAGGTTCAGGCTGTTGAATTTCATTTTGAAGAATGCATTCAACAGCACTTAAAAAGTGATACCATTAGCTATTCATTTTCCCCAATATGTTTCATATTAACAATAAAGTATCATAGAGCAGAATGATTATTAAAATCTAAGCAATAGGAGCTTTAGAATAAATGAACTGGCACACTTGAGTAACCTTGAAACCTGCTTTATAGATTAAAAGTGCTTTTTTGCCATGAACACTTTGGTTGCTTCATTTTCTTTATATTTTTCATATCTGAAATGTATTTCATTCTTTTCCTTCATACACTTGATTCTATTCAAACAAGGCAAGTCATTCTGAAAGCACTGAATGTGCACCTGATCACTGAGTTTTCCTACTTTTAGGTCATCAACAATGGGCTTGTGCTCACATCAAGGATCTCAAAGCTTCACCAATGAACACACAAAACCTATGCTCATGTAGAAACTGATCAATTTAATTGATCAAATGGATCAATCAGGGCATTTATGCAGATGGTACATTTTATCACTCAACCCCAATTTGAATGCTGACCTCTAAATTTAAAACTGAATTATTTTGATTATTTAAATCTAGTGTAGGTATAGAATATTGTTTGTCAACAACAGCACAGTGTGAATTGTGAGAACAGTCCGTAATGAAAAACTTCTATTCCAACAAAAACTGTTTATTGGTGAAAAAAAAAGAGATTCCCCCCTAAAAAAAGTTGTTAAGAAACAACTCACAACAAGACTTTACCAAAAGCTTGTAAATTACATGCCACAGGAGAGAGATTTTAAAATGAAGATAAAATGAATAGGATGGGACAGAACAATTATAACACATTGATATAAGAAAAGAAAGGGAGGAAGAAGCGTAACAGAACTGAAAATAAACTTGCAGCTTTGTGGTTTGGGTACACACACACCTGAAAAGTAAGCAAAAAAAATTGTATGAAATAGCAACATAAAAGTGTGCTTGAAATAAGATAACAAGCAAAATCAATGAAAAGCCACTTCAAGTCCAAAAAGAAATGAAAGGAATAAAATAGAAATCAATAGTATTTAAAAGGATTAAAAACAATAGCCCATCCATAAAGAACATTTCCCTTTTGGTTTTTAATTGACTTTAACATCTAAGGCAAACAGCACAGGCCACAGTGCTGCAGATGGCTGCACAGCAATTTGTTCCTGTAAGGAAGGCTTTCAAATCTGTTAATTTATCTCATTAGTGAAACAATCAGTTTTATTTGAGATGAGCACAAAATCCTTTGACATTCTGTACCTGTGTGGGACAGGCTGGTGCTGGGTGTGCAGAGCACAGACCTGCAGTTCTCCTGCAGGTCGGGGTTTGTTTGGGATGAGGCTGGAAAGGGCCAGCATCCCCTCCTGCAGGAAGCTGAAACAGGCAGGTTTGCAGAGAAAGAGGCCTTGGAAACCCCATCCTGACACACAACTCACATCCACAAATGAGAGTTCTCCAGCAATTGCAATTGGCTTTCCATGCCAGGCAGAGAATGGCTGAAAGCAACAGATCCAGGTAGCCACAGATCTGACAATTCTTTCTATTTGTTGCCACCTGCTGTGGCTTCTACTGCCCACCTCTGCTGTGTGCAGGTGTTGAAGAGATGTGCAGGAGGTGCAGAGGACAAGGACCCTGCACCTGGTGTACCTTGGTCCTTGTGCAGGACCCTGCTCTGGTCTCTGTCTCCTACAGCACACCTGGGTCAAGGAAAAGTCAGAGCCTTTGGCCATTACAAGAAGGTGTGGGATGAGAATGGTTATTTGGACAAGAAAGGGGGAAAGAAAATCACAGGATGAAGGGTCAAGTCTCATCGTTAAAAGCTCCAGTTCTTCATGGATTCTTACCTCAAGGTATAAAATAATTCCCTCGTGTTCAGAGACCCACATTCTATCATGGAAATTAATTCCCCTTTTATTTTCTGCCAAGCCCCAGCTTATTTACAAGTCCATGCAGGCAGCTGATTCCTGGCACTATCTGGCCAAACAATGACTAATTGTTACTGACTTCCCAGATGGTCATTCTAATAACTGGAGAAGGGCAACCAACCCAGCAATCAGGTTTCATTTAGCTGAGGACAGCACAACAGCTGTCTTTTCCTTTTCTACACACTCAAGCAGAGCTTTCTGTTGTTCCAGTAGTCTCTTGAGCATGCAGCAAATAGAGCTCCAATGAGCTGGAAAGTCCTCTTTAGATGATGCTTTGCTGAGTTCTCCCCCCTCTCCTTCCACACTGCTCTGCATTTCTCTCCACCACAGTTGCACTGTAACTTTTGGTGGGGGAAGTGGCTTAAATGCAAGTGGCTGTTCAAAGCATTTATATTCAAAGGTGTCTTATGAGAGAGAATCCAAACCCCACTGAGATTCAGAACTGACAATTCAGTTCACTTGGTTCTCACCCAGCTTGGGATGTGCTGGGCAGTTCCTGCAGCTCGAGACAGCATTCTGAAAAAAAACGTACACACAGCTCCAATGGAGAGGCCTTTTCTGAGGAATATTACAGCAAGGGACGTCAAAACTTTTCCTGGTAAAAACTCTTCTGCATTAAAGGCCAAATGAGCCAGAGGAGCTTTGAGGCAGAGGCGGTCTGGCACATGCTCTGCCATAAACACTGAAACAGGGCTGATATTCCCTGGAACTGCTTTGGCTGCAGCAGAATTAAAACTCTTTCAAGTGTGTGTTTGCACTTCAGCAGAAAACCATTTCTATCCTAAATATATCTCTGAATGTGTTATGGTTCCTGACTTCCAGACTGAATACACTTCAGCCAAGTGCTAATCTTGAAATGTTATCAGCTACTGAGTCTAATATTATCTCAGGTGAGAAATCAGATCTCCTTCACCGAGTCTTAATTTGTCATATTTCTTTCCTTGGCTTTCCAGTCCAGCCTTTGAAGCTGCATACTTGGTCCAGTACTAGCCCAGGAGCAGCAGGTTTAATAGACCACACGAGAGGCAGGATGCAAACCTAGGAAAGCTGAGGGGAGAGGAGATTTTTGGCAGGTACCTCTTACCCGAGGCTTGTCCCCACCCCAGCTGTCTCCTCAGTGACTCTGTTCCCAGGGGTGCCAGCACCAAAATCCCACTGGCTGCATTCTTCCCGTGGCAAGATTTGGGTCACCCTGCAAGCCCTGCAAGAGCAGAGCCCTGCTAATCAGAGAATGCAGCTCCACCACTGGAAACCCTTCCCTAACAAGTCTCAGGTGCCCAACGCTACATTAGCCATTTGCAGAACAATTGCAGGGATAAATGTCACAAAAAGCTAATCCCAGCATGGTTCCCCCCTTGTTTCTCTTCCTCCTAAAAATATCAGACCAGGGAAGTCAGGACTCGTAGCACAACATTCCAAACCGATCCTTTCCTTGTGGTTTTTAATTGCCATCGTGTTGGAAATATGAAGATGGCAGTACAAATTGTTTCTGAAATCCTTTCACTGGGAAATGCCATCATCTAAATGCCAAAAGATGAGTTTATAATAAATAAAATAAAGTTGCTCATGTATCTGAAAAGGAATATATTACTCTAAACTTTAAAGGTAAACCACACCATTTTTGGGGGCCTAGTAAATCACTTTCCAGCTAGACACAATTGGTGCAATGTAGTATATCAGATGTTCTGAATGATTGAATTCCAAGTGCTTTGATAAGTCATATAGCTTTTATACATTACTTTTTATGTACAGTGTTTGCTATGAAACCACATAGGTACATAAAACTTGTGTGCGAGAACTGGGATATCCTAAAGTATCTGAAATTTTGGGACTCAGAAACCATTTCACATCTTTTCAGCAATTATCCAGAATTATGAATAGACTCAGTGACTTTCAGTTATTAAAAGAAAACATTCACGAATACAAGAAGTAAAAAACATTAACTGATGGGTGCTTTTCTTACTAATTGGTATCTTTATCATTACTCCTAAAGTTTCTGAATTTGGGTCTGAGGGATGTTCCAGGCATGTGAATCCCAGGAGGGGGATGAACATAACCCCAGGGTATATGGATTTTCTTCTTTCTGGAACTGAATGTGAAATCTTCAGCTTAGAATATGAACTTTACTGGCTGGGCCAAGAGTTTAAGCTCTGAGCATGAGAATGCGAAGCTTCAGCATATGACTGGCACAGAAAGGACACTCAACACACTGTAGCATGTAGCTGTGTTTGGGGAGACTGCTAATGCCCAATAAATATTTATTTCTGCAAAACCATCTCCAAGTAGGAGCCTAACTCAAGCCAAACATATCTGAATCTAAATATGAACATAACCTAATAAAATGTTTTCATTTTTAAATTATACATTGCATTCAGGATTTTAGAAGGCATCAAAAATTCTCTTTGTTAGCTTGGATTAATATTTTAAAGCTGGAAGTATGACAAGGAGACAAAAGGAGTATTGTAGCAGATTAAACAAAAAACACCCTTGCCACATTAAAATAGCTTTTAGAAATAAAGGGACAGCTGTTCACAGGATGAAAAGAAGTTGGAATAAATGAAACAACTACATGCTGCCTTGATAGCCTGATGTATGCACTCCAATGCCACAGATCTCTCTTTGTACAATATTTATGTTTGTTTCTCAGTAAGATTAACCGTGTTCTTATTATTCATTTGCATTTATGACTTGGCTTCAAAACAGCTCTCAGATCCCCTCCACATCTCAGTTTTGCCTCTAAGTGTGATAGGAGAAGAAAAACAACACCTGTGTCCTGCAAAAGAACAGTGTTCCTGCAGAACATAAACTAATGAGAAGTCAGGCTACTTGTTTTTTTATCCTTTTTCTTTAAGAAATTATCTGAGCATGAGGATATTTCTTAATTTTGCTTCTGTAACAAAAGAAAAGCTAAATTTTTCTGCAAGCTGATTTGAATAAGTAAAATAGCAAATGTTCTACCCTGTGACTGTACCTGATTACCCAAGAGAATGCTATAAACCCTGACGTGAGGCAAGTTAAGGATCTCTCACAACTCAGAGGCCACAATTCCATTAAAAGCCAGCACAGAGGCACATGTGGCTGCAAGGCAGAGAGGAAAATTAACATGTTCTCTGAAACACAGTGAGATCAAACATAAACTACATTTGTCCCATCCAGGTTGATAACTGGTTTGATTTTAGGGCTAGCAGCTCACCCCAGGAGCGTCCTCAAAATCAGTGTCCCTGCTCAAACTCCTCTGCATGTCAGAGAGGAGTGAAGAGAGGGAAAATCGAGTTGTCATGGTGAGAAAACCTCAGAAGAGCTTTTCTGCCCCCCCAGCTCAGCTGGGACAGCAAAGGCGCCCTGCTAAAGGTGTTGTGCGGCTCTCAAAAACCTCCAAACAGCCCTGACATCCACCATCCTAAACAAACACCAACCATCCAAAACATCCACCACCCTAAAAATCCACCATCCTAAACACCCACCATCCTAAACTCCCACCATCCTAAAAACCCACCCTCCTAAACACCCACCACCCTAAACAAACACACTCCATCCTAAACACCCACCATCCTAAACACTCACCATCCTAAACACCCACCATCCTAAACCCCTACTATCCTAAACAAACACCCACCACCCTAAACACCCACCCTCCTGAGCCCCCACCATCCTAAACCCCCCAAACAGCCACGGGAGGCTGTCACCAGGCTCGTGGTTGTTTCTGCAATCACTGCAGCTGAGCCATGGGGGAATTCTCCACAGCAGAGCCCTGGCACCCCCCTGCTGACAGAACCACTGCCAAACCTCCTCAGCACATGGAATTCCTGTGCCTGGAGAGCAGCTCTCAGGGGGTTTTCCCTCAGGAAGGAGGGAATTGCCTGTTCCCTGCCAGGCTCAGGGATTTGGTGTCTCAGAGCTGGCTGGCAGTGCGGAGGGGAAGGTGAGCTCCCCATCTCCTCAGCCCTGTCCAGCAAGGAGAAATGGGCACAGCCTGGGGGACCAGGTCCTGGGCAGAGCCCTGGGTGAATGTTCAGGGACTAAGCACTGCAGGCTCCTTCCTGTGCCAGGCTGTGGAGTTTTCACAGACGGTTTTTACCCTCACAGCAACAAGGCTGGAGAGCTCCAGATAAAACCAGCATCCCTTGTACACCTACACCATAAACTGGTCATGTCCTGTGTCCCGTGTTTGGGGGAAACAATTCCCAGTAGAAAAGATTCTATTCTGTCTCTGCCAGCCACCATTTCACCAGTTTACCCTTCAGAAACATTCCATTTTGTCTGCTTGCAAAATTACTCCTTAGAATATTGATCTGTACAGGCAGTGCCTGGCTCTGAACTTATTCATTAGAGAAGGATTAAGGTGGGCAAGAGAACAAAACAACAGCATTCTTTGGAGTATATAAGCAGTGTGTTAGAAATTAAGCACCACAAAAGTGAGTCATAGGGTAGAACAGATCGATGGTAAAATTCAAATGAATGCACTTGCTGCTATCAAGTGATCCAGAAATGCTGATTCTCCCTGCAGGGCAAGTGCTGTGCTATAAGGGAAACAAAACAAAAATGAATTTATCATACTGTTCTTCACTTGAAGCAAAGTGTGAATACTTGACAAGAAAAACGTATAAAGTTGAAAAGTAAGATTAATGTAAAACAATTTTGCTTTGCTTTTTGTCTTCTTGCTCACAGTGAGCAATGCTCTCCACACATTACTAGTCCACTATAAAACAAGAAAAGTTTCAACAGAAATCTCCTGAGAAGTTTTAAAGGCAGAATGGGAATAAAACCCCAAACAAACAGCAGACCTCCTTTCCTGCACTGCATGGGTCCTGCTTCGTCCCTGTCACCAGGAGCAGGGAATGAGCCCGTGTGTTAATGAGGCATCCACACCTCATCCCTCAAACTCCCCAAACAAAGGGCAGCTGAGAACAGGCTTAAGGCTGCTTTAAATTCCACCCTGGGATAAACAGGATACAGGCTGTTCCAAGGCTTGGGACTCACAAAGGCAGTGGAGAGTCCTTGGGTTTTTAATACGTTTTTACCCTGCCTCCACTGGAGGTGAGGGCTGACTCCATAGCTTGTGACCCTGCTGAACAACTTGGATGCATCTTTTTGGACATTGATTTTTGTGTTTGGAATTATTTTGCTGAAGCAAAGTGTGTGCTGAAAGGAGAATGATGAAATAACTCCTGTTTACCTGAGAAATCCCTTCATGGCAGACACAGATCTGAAACCTCTTCATTTCCCTGATTACATGTGATTTAAGCCAAAACTATAAGGTAGCATAGCATGACATGTGACAACATTTCAGTGTCACAGTCCTGACACGTATCTTGGGCAGTAATTTGTCCCTGGCTTAGAGTCCAATCCATGTGTGGCACCATGGCTGGTGCATGAATCTCAATGATTCAGTGAAAGGAGCACATGACAAACAGGACAGATTTCCGGACATAATTTCTAAACAACAATGACAGAATTCTTCTTTGATAATTTCAGATTAAGCTTTTTTTTTTTTAATTTCTTTTTTAAATTCTGTTAGAAGCAAACAGCAGAGACAAAATGAATTCCAGACTTTTCTGACTGTATCTGCTTCCTTCCTTTGAATGGTGAGGGTGCATCACCTCCTTTAGGAAAACCATCACAGCCTGATGCTTTCCAGTAACACATTTCATGTCACTCCTAGACTTGTCTGAAAATTGTTCAAAGTATTTTCATAAAACTCAAAACAAGCTGAGATATTTGTAAGTGTAATTTGTAAAAAAACCCAAACCAAAACCAAACCAAACAAACAAAAACAATAAAAAAGAAACATGGCTTTACTATCTTGTGGGCAAGTACAAAAAGCAGCTCTAATATGTAAATAGTTACATGAAATATTTGAAAATATTAAGTAAAAATAAAAAGTTACAAAATGCTAGAGGTAGGGTTGCTGCTAAGAAGAACCCTTTTGGTTGTCCTTTCTTTATATCCACAAAAATCAAGAATGATTCCCATAAATCCATACCTCCTGATTTAATCTGCACCTGTTTCATTGCAATGCAATGAAGAACGTGTTGCACCTTTAGGTACTTCGGAAGCTGCAAATTGAAACACCAAAAGGTTTCTAGAGACAGCTGTCATTTGCTAGGCCATTTCTCTTCTAGCACAACTGAAGAATAGTTTTATAAAGAAAAAAACTTTTTCCTAGTTTTGGTTTTTTTTCCAAGGGCAGATCTTTTTCTATTCCATGCTCAGTGTATGATGCAGATTAAAGATCATTTGTACAAGAATATTTAATATAATAATTAGTTCAATTAGGAATATTAGTATGTAACAAAACACTAGGTGCAAGCATGTTCTAAATTTATATGGCTCAAAATTTTGGGGATGCATTATAAACACTCTGTGGGCTGTTTTTCAGACAGGGTGCCTTGATCAGAGCCATGAAGCAAGAGACACTGGAGAGAGAAATAAAGCAAGAAAATTAGTGGGGGGGATTGATTAGTACAGCCACCACAACATATAAGAAACAACAGTTTAGATGAAGAAAAAAACCCCACAAAGATGCTGTTACATGATATTTGTGACCCCTGATTTTCTGCATGACTGGGATTATCCTGGAATACCATTCCCTGCTTATCCCCAGTTTTGAATGGGGATGATTTGGTTGATCTACTTAGGAAGGAGCAGAAACCAACCCAGTGTGAATCAACAGACTTTAAATAAGGCCATGGTTTGTCCAAATAAAAGAACCCATGGTATATGTATTTTCAAACCTGAAAATAAGATAGCAGATAGATTAAAGAGGATCTAACTGTAGTTCAGTCTCCTCTGGGCACAGAGATGTAAACACACTTGTTCTGCATCACAAATAATACACCCGATCAATGTTTAGCCTTTGAAAAATCTTCAACAAAGTTTCTCTCAGAATGATCAGAGGGAATCACACTGTGGGTTGTTGCTTAAAAGCTTTTACAAGGATGTTCACAGTAGATTTCATGAGGCTTGAATGGCTGCTGTGGTTGCCCAGAAGTGTAGGGATGCTGCTGGATGTGTCACACACAGGTTTTGGTAACCCTGAAGCTGGGTGTGTACAGAGAACAGATCAGCTCCATGGCCTGATGCTGGAATGCCTCCTAGCAAGACAAATTTTGGAGTTAAACGGGAGCACTAGGCTCAGCAATTACAAAAGAACACCTACAAGAAGCAATCTGAATATCTGGATTTCCAGATGACAGAGACACAGAGCCAAGGGTTCTGCTGGCAGTTCAATAAAACCTGCAAGGGATTGGCCTGCAGCACTCCCAGGAAGCACAAACAGCTCCAGAGACACTCCCTGAGCCCCAGGCAGAAGGAGCAGGGACTGCTGAAAAATGTGTTTCATTTCTTTAGACACACACACACTGAACCTGACGGTGTTTTTTACATTGCATAGGGGGTTATAAACACAAATACCAACACAGCACTGCTACAGCCACACTTAAATCTAACCCTAAAGTGTCTTCTGGCTCAAGACAGTAACAAAACAGCCCTTCAGAGACCAACAGCGCTGTATTCTGAAGGATGCAAAGCCTATACCTGCATTTATTAGAAAATCTGGCCACTCATCCTGCAGCCTTCTAAGATTTGCCAAAGTTGACTTCAAACAAGCGTGATCAGCACTCACTCACTTTGTGCTGATATAAAAGCAGAATTCAGCTCTGTGATATTGCTGCAGTTAGCTCCTACTCTAGTGCATAAAAAATTATTGATCCATTTGCAGACCACTTGGAGAAGCAGCCTGAGGAGCTGAGCATGAGATACCCACAGAAAACATGACAATTCCATAGACATTTTAAAAGAACAAAGCAAGAAATTTCATGTAATATCATCCAATGATTTAAATAATATTTAGATTCAAATAATAAAAAAAGTAGAACTCTCAGGTACAGAGAAACTTCTTCATAAAGGGGAAAGTCTGTCCCTGGAAGAGACCTGACCTCAAAATTACTATTAATTCAATTACAAAAAGCTTTTCACCTTTAAGGATAACAACTGAAGCAATGCCAGTCCCTTTTATATCTACACTATGAAGAATACTCATAAACTTTGAGTGTCAAACCTAAAATCTCTTCCATAAGTGGGAGCAACACTAAATCCTCCCCCAAAGTCAGTTTGGCCTTGCTGTTTTATTCATGATAGCCAGAAGTTATGGGTAAATTACAGAGTTCATAATCCAATGCTACAGTTATACAGAAAGATGAGGTATTTCATTCATTCTGCCTAAAATTGACAGCATCAGTTATTCTAAACATTGCAACATCAAACTCGATGTATCAGATTCTGTCATAACAACCAAAAATACTCAGTGCTTCCTTCAATAAACCTCCTTAAGTAATTTATTCCACACGTTCTAAAAGCCATTTAGCCCTTTGCATCACATCTCATGGCAGATCCTTCTAAGAATTAAATACTGTCCTTTCTTAAGGGGAGAAGAAGCTGCTCTGACTTTGTTCAGTGGAGGTTGAGCAACTTCATGGCCCTGAATCCCAATTCCATTTGGATGTCAGGCAAAAATACTGCAGGAGCCAGGCAGGAGGCCTTGGTGTTCTGAGCAGGTCACATTCCTGTGAATGTCTGAACAGAGTGAAAGTTTATAGTCCCTCCTTTTCTTCAGCAGGAGCTGATCAGAATAGTTGGTGTTCAATATTTAACATCTTCCCCCCACCAAATTTGCACTTAGGTTGAAAGAATGTTTTAAATAAAACATTAATGTACATGCTATCAGTGGTAGGGAATAGAAAATAAAAACTGTCGAGATGTTAAGCCTTAAACACATCATTATTTCTTGTTGGCCACCTTTATGTCCCAAATTTTGTACTCAGAATAGCCATAGGCTGTAACCCCTTTGTGTAATGTGTTATTGCTTTCTTCTGCTTTCAGAGGTTTCTCAACTGATTTGGGAGAAAAGTGAGTTTTAATGATTTTTTTCTTTTCCCTCAAAGACAATGTATTTTTTTATATTCAATAATGATTTTCAACTTCCAAACTCTGTCTTTAATGCACTTATTTGCCTTATATTTACTTTCTTGTTTGTATTATGTAGAAATTAATTTTGGTTAAAAAAATTCTAATTTTTTATTCATTAAAAATTATTTTTTCACCCTTCATGAAATAGCCTTGGAAACAGTTTCTTTCATGTCTTTGAAAGAAACATTTGATAATATCCACCAGAGAAAAAGAGACATTGCTGATAAAGTTTCAGGTCATTGCTGATAAAGGTCATAGGTACCACAGCAAATCTTTAAATAAGATAAAATTAGGTAAAAATGTTAAACTTTCATCTGGGCAGTTATAAACCCCCAAATTTTTGATACTATGGCAAAGTTTCTTCCCCAGCTGCAAATTCTCAACACCCAACACAAAGAGCAGAATAAGCAGGAGCAGATGAGGATCCCTCAGTGGATTGTGTGAGCAGAGCAGAGAACACATTGACACCAGAATTACTGGCACTGATTAGAGATGAGCTGCTGTGACCCACTGAACCTGTGCTTTTGCTTTATCATTTATGCTTGCCAAGGTTGTCTCCATCCTGCTTTAAAAGAAAAGATAACAAAGAACTTCAAATGCTTGAATAGCTGTAATTTTCTACATAGAGCCTATTATATTATAAAAGAACTAATGTACAATATGAATAGGTAAAGGAGAAAAAATAAAATAAATTGGTTTAGCAACATTTAAATGATGGCAAATGTAAGTTTAATATAAAACCATATTAGAACAATTGAGAATCACAAGAGGCTGATTTATTATTTATATAACACACTAAAAGTTATCTGTAAAGGAAATTGTGTAATATGNATTTAATGCGTTATCATGACTCACATTTTCAATAATGCTTGTTCAAAGTTCAGGAAGAAGTGTGAAAGCAGAACGAGGAGGAGCATTTGCCTCCTGATGATGTAAATTAAATCAGATCATCTCTTAATTGCCAAAACCAGACAAAAGAAGCACAGGTCCTCTGCTGAGGACCTGGTCCAAAACTCACCAGGGATACAGGAAAAACTCTCATTAAACCAAACAGATCTGAGGCCACAGTAACTGCACAGGGTGCAAGGAGATGAGTTCTTGTACATCTGAGAAAGCATTTCTCAAGTTAAAACTTGTTTATTTGTGGAGTTCCACCCAAGGTCCTGGGGAACACTGATTTCGAGGGTATTGACCTGCATGACTGAGTCCTTTCTCAGACGTTTGGGTTTTGCACTATTGTGAAAAAACAATTGTCTCACAGTCTGCGGCCTTAACACAATGTGCAAAGAAAATAAATCCAAGCCCTTGACCAACAAGGTTTATAACTGAAGATGTCAAACAGCAGCCAGACAAAAGCAGGGACAGTTCAAGGGAACCATGACACAGCTTTGGTCAGCACTTTAGGCAGTGATCTCAGCACACTGTCAGCCTGGCTCCTCAGGAGAGCTTTAAAGAGGAAATGGCTTTGTTCCACTCAGGGTTCCAGGGAGTCTCAAGGAAAACGTGGAAGAGGCACCAAAATTCTCCAGCTATGGGGCAGTTGTCAGGCTGGGGGGGAAGTCAAGCTACAACCTCTTCATTCTAGAGAGAGTGGGACATGGCTTTACGAAGGGAAAATGGTTACAAATTGGCCCAGTGGAGAAGACAAATGACAGAATCTAAGGTAATATTTCAGGAGCAATAATCTGAAGGGAAATGAGTAGGTGACATTGTTGGTCAAGACCACAGGAGAAGATCTGCACTGCTAAGCAGGACACAAAAATAATCCTTTATCTGCGCAATACTTAATTTATAGATCGCTGAACTCCTATCATAGGTGTTCTTTGTGGAATCACTTGTAAAATATAATTATATTTATATCTGTGCATACGAATAAAGAGATGTCAGGGTAAAAATACTACATATTTCAACTGCTTTCTATCATATTAAACTGCCAGATGTCTAAATGTGTGAATATGCTGAATCACAATCTGGCCAGTCTGTCTGACAGTGGAATATTAGGATGGTTCCACACTAAACCAGTCCTCTTCCTGTTGTCTGGACAAACCCTCAGGAGTTTTGTTTGAGTTTATCTTGATTTCTGCAGTTTAACCCCTCTTCACTGCTCTGTTTGATGTCCATCCTTCCCCTAAAAGCATCACAACAGTGAGTGGAGCAGATTTTAAAAGAAATGGTGTAATTTGCAGCTTAGACTTTACTAATCTTTTTAAGGCTAATGTGTTCTGCACAAGAAATAATATTTAGTTGTCTGGAATGTTTTGAGCTGCTTAAAGCCCCTAATTGTCATGTTGATGAATGTAAAATAGGCATAAGGCAGATAAATGTGGCCCACAGTGAATTGAAATTACAAATGGTAATGCTTCCTAGCACTGCTGCTGTAGGAAATGTGGATTTTAATTATTGTTTTACTTTAAAAGACATTACTTTGCACAAGAAGAGATCTCATCTGCATGAACTTCAGGCTGCTGAGCTAAGCAGTGTGGCTGGAGCATTCCTTGAAGGACAAAGGAGAATCCTTTTGGGAACACGTTTAGTCTGTGGTCACCTGGTTCTAGGACACAAAGTACTAAAAGTAGTTTTAGTACTTTTCTGTACTAAAAGATGTTTCTGTCACACAGGACAGCCTCCTTGAGTCTCTTCAGCTCCTGTAGTTTCTTTCTCCATTATTGCTAAAATTAGAGTTTGTTTGTGGCTAGTTGTGATTCAGGTCAAATGTGACACAAACCCAAAATTATTGTGTATTAGTGGCATACTGACTGTACACTGTTAGTGCAATATCCAGGCTTAAAAAAACCCACAGGACAAACAAGCCAAAAAAAGACAAATAGGTAGAAAAAAAAACCCCAACATGAACCCACATCCTCCCCTTCAATGCATGTATTTTGGAAGCCAGTCCAATTTTCCCCCAATCCCAATGTCAGTAAGTTTTAGGCATTACAATAAATACTTTTTTTTTTTTTTTTTAATTGGTAACCGCCCCTCTCTTTACAGTTCCACAATAATATAGCTTCTAGATTGTACTTGTATCTTGGTCTATGTCCCCTCCCAGATTTAATTTATTTCTATCCTTGTTACAAATATCTGAAAGCCAGCTGCAGTGTTTGGGAGTTGGCCTGAACAGGCTGTTTTTTATTATCTAACAAAACTGGTAGAAGATGTGTGGAGGTGTTTAATTCCCCAAAATATCCAGTCACTGTTTCTGTTGTTGAAAGAAAAGTGATAAATTCTTGGTTCTCAAGGGAAAGGTGGATTAGGAAGTAAAGATTTCCATGAAAAGCACACCATTCCCTTTCTGCACTATTAGAGTCCCTGTTTCTCAGGAATATATGTCTGCATTTTCCCAAAGAATATTGTAAGTAAAAGTTTATTGATTTCTGGAAAGCACAGACTAGGAAAGAAACTGCTGTACTTCTTTTTGCTAAAGACATCTGATGTTCAGAAGGTAAAGGGTAATAAATTAGAATTCCAGACATTTTCTGCACCTGCTGCCTCTGGCCTCAGTCCCAGGATAACAACAACTGAAATCATCCCTAACAGCACGAGCTTGACAAGACCCACTTGTCACTCACACAACATCTCCCTCTGTAATTAACCATTTTAAAGGATATTCCTGCAGACTGGGGTTCCAGGTGCTCAGGGCTATGGGACCAGACCTGACAGGGCTCCACTGACTTCAACATTTGGCTGGAAAAATCACACAGGGTGGAAATCAGGATCCAGCTCCAGCTCTGCTGGGCTGTGCTTGATGCACAGCTACAAGCACAGAGCCTCTCCTGTGGGAGACAAAACCCTGGGAGTGCTCCTGTGTGTGTTTGTTCTCCAGATCAGCATCTGAAAGTCCCTCTCACTGCAGATCAAAGATGATAGGATAGACAAATAGCCCATTTGGATATTTTCAGGTGTGTCTCTCTATATATTATTACCACTTTCTTGGAAAAATGTAGCTCAGATAAATGTAAGCCAGTCTCTTGCTGGAGGAACATGCTCTGAAATATATTTCTGGTGCTGATCATAAGCTAAGAATAATTTATTTTAAAAAAATCCTCAGCAAGAACATATCCAATCTTTATCATGATATGAAAAAACATTATTATTTTCAGCTTGATATTGTTTTTATGAGTTCCATTCTTTCTTAATAGAAACTTGAATAAAAACCGGTCTGGCCAAACCTCTCTATTTTATTTCTTTTATTGTAACCATTAAATCAGCTTTCATTTCATTACTCTAATTGTGCCTGGGAGCAGCAACTGCCACCTTAAGGCACATAACCTAATTTAAAATGCTCACAGCTCATTCCGCCTTAAAATATATTGCCATACTTAGGTTCAGCACAGCAGGTCAAGCTATACAACAGCACTCTTGTGATCAGAGGACTTTTTGGCAGTTAAATCAGGAGAAAGACTGAGGCAATGTAAAAAAAAAAATGTAACATTTCTCTTGCTTTAAAGATACACAGTAGTTGACATAACCATTTTTTATTTGTACCTTAAGTGTCTCCAGAGGATTCTTATTTAGGTAGAGATTTCTCACATAAGGAGCATTTCTTGGCACGGCACACAAACATCTAATTCACTTGGATGATTTTTACTGTGGGGATTATACATGTAAAGAGCCACCTTGCTGGGCTGTGAGGGGAGAATCCATAATGATGATGTATGTGCCTGTTTGTGCTGCTTGTGTGGGCCTTTCTCCCATTGTTTCTGACTGTTCTTAGTCTTTATCTATTCCAGGTCTCCCTGTAAACTGCATATTCCCTCAATTTTATTGATGGGGAAGTGAGACATACAACAATTAAACAACTACTAACATTACCTAGGGGTGCAAAGACAGAGCTGGTATTTAAATTTAGGTCTCCTCCCTCCCAGGTGAGAGCTCCATATAAAAGGTGCTGTTGTAGCTACTCCTCCTTTCCTCTCTCATTACACAGAGAACAAACTCACATTCCCTACAGCAGCATTTCTAAATGACTTTCCCCTGGCTGAGGGATTCCAGCCCCTGTAAACAAGGCCATGAGTTAAACACTTTTCTTGAGGAGATGTGGGGCACATCTTCATCAGCAGGAAGTGCAACTACAAACCTGAGCTGTTGTAAGGTGCAATAAAGGGGCAAACCAACATTTCCAGTCTTGAACGTCTACCAAATGCACAGGAGCACATCCCAACCACCTGAAATCCCTACAAAGCTCTGTAACCCAGAGTCTGGTCCCTGCTGGACCAAAACAAGCCAGAAAGGAGACAAATCCCTGAGGGGAATCAGGATTTGTGTGAGGTGCGA
Organism: Horornis vulcanius; assembly: GCA_013401035.1. NCBI lineage: Eukaryota > Metazoa > Chordata > Aves > Passeriformes > Scotocercidae > Horornis > Horornis vulcanius. Next base: position 13,733 of record VZUA01060716.1, on the reverse strand, counting down.
GGTCCAAGGGAATTCAGTACTAGCAACAAATAAATATCTGCTGTTTGCTTTGGAAGCAGGAGGGATATTTTCCTTTGTCTTGCAGAGAGCCAGGCTGATAGGAAATAATTCCCCACTCTCCTTGGAAGGCAGCAGCTCAGAAGCTGCTCATTTCCTGAGCCAAACAGACCCTAATTGCACCTCAAAGCCAGAGGCACTGAAAAAGGACCAGGCAGTTCCTGGACTGCACATAAACAGTTAATGGATCCATTCTATTTATGAAGCTGTTTTAGACATGAGAAAGCAAGAGATGGTGCAGTGGATCTTGACCAAAAGCCTGTTCTAATCCTACTTTGGTGCTTTCTATGGTGTAACATCCCTATAAGTATTTGCATGAACACATATGTACGTATTTCTAGATACTCACATGCCCCACCCATCTATAAAACAGATTCTCAGGACAAAGTCTCATCCTTTCATATATATGTTCAATAAAAGGCAAAATACAAACTTTAAAACTTCCTCAGAAGTTCTTTTTGCAGATATTTTAAAACAAGTTCTTCCCCCTCAAACAAATCAGCATATTTCAAAAACTCTTCAGTTGAAGTGTCATTGATGAAATACTCCAGGCTGGGGAACTTCACTATGTGATAAGAATGACTTAGCTGTGAGCTGAGGCATCCCAAAATGACAGTTTTCAGAAAACCCTGATTCTGTTTTCATAATGTAAATTAGATGATTGAGTGGCATATGGTTACCCCGTTGTTATGACATAGCTGTGTGTATTTTCTCTGCATCAATAAAATTCGAACTTGAAAAAGGCACTCATTTAAATTGGAGCATGAACAAAGCCCTAATTTAAACACATCATACACACAATGTGCAGGGATATAGATATACATATGCATCAGCTTGATCCACATTACAGCTGACACCAACCTGCTTCAGAGGGAAGGACACCACAGGTCACTGGGGAGCCACAGATATCCCAGCAGCCAAGCTGCGGCTCCAGGAGCAGGTCATGGACTTCACCTTCTGCTCAGTGCAGGAAGGTAAATCCTTCCACAGTATGGCATCATTTCATTTGAATTCCTGATTATTAGGAGCCTGACTCTCAATTGTTGTTTTTCGCTCTTGGAATTGTGTTTCACAATAGTGCTAGATTTAGTGAAAATGCTTTCAGTGCTTTCCCCAAAATATTTTTGATCCCACCTACACATCCTTTGATGAATATTTAATTATTTTTACAAAGTGCAACAGCCCAGGTAACAAGGACATGAACATGCTGCCTCTCTGGGTGCTTCAGGGGCAGAGGTTCAAAAACCTGCTGCAATCCCACCATATCCACACAACTGCTTTAATTTTGCTGTCCAGATGAGGGGCATGGGCATCTCCTGCCTCCTTTTTCTTCTGCATGCTCAATAAATACAATTTTAACAGAGAACTGCTGTACTAAAACCAGTGGATCATTAATTTTTGAGTATCTTCCCCAGATACTTTATCTGAGCTGCTCTGGAGCAGAACACAAACATCGAATCCACAAGGATTAATTTTTACCACAGAGATTACATCTGATAAAATGTGTCACGTAAAATCTTTGTGATGCCCTGGTGGGATGAGGGCTTTGGAGAGAATGCTTGTTTAGAGAGTTGTTGGAATATAACTGAAAGATAACATTACCTGCAAAGGCAGATGAGCGCAAAGGCTTTGGGGCCACGTTCAGGCAGGACTGGCAATCACTCAGGAACTGGCTGATGGCTCCTGTGATGCAGTAACCTTCTTTTTGTGCATATTGGCAGCTTCCTTCTAAACACAACTTTGTAACCCAAGTCTCCAGCACATTTAGAATTGCAGATGTGTGTTCTGAGAATTTGCAGTGTTTGCCAGAAAGACACTATATGATATTAGCACAGTTGGTTCTGAATTTTAAACCCAAATCTGATGTTCTGCGACTCACAGCCTCAGGAAAGAATTAGATGAATATCTCATAAGGGGAGAGACACTGCCTGAATATCTTTATAGAGGAGATATGCTGAATAATAACCATTATCTCCATATGACAAGCTACCATTCTATTTAGGATCTGGTGTGCTGCTATACAAGCAGAGAATGCCACACAGATAATCATATCTGGATTATCTTTAATATACTTAGAGTGCCAGAAATCAATGGACCTGCAGCAGCACAGACCTCACCCATTGCTTCTTCTTTCTGTTGATGTCCAGGACGCCTCAGTGACACCCCTGGACAGTTCCCTCTGAAATCCAGGCTGTCCCAGCACCTCCAGAGCTAACAGATAATAGCTGTCCCAGGTGTTCTGTGAAACGGGAAGTTCCCCAAAATTGTGAGTAGCCAGCCGAGTAACGTAATCACACCAATGTGGCTACATACCTTCTCCTTTGTTCTCTTCAAAATGGCAGCTTTTATACAGTTTAATATTGTTTACAGTGCAAAGCATCCCCTCACTGGCGTGCAGCATACAAGAATGTAAATAAACATTGTTTACTTTCACACTTAAGGTGGCTGAAGTGCTCAAACTAGCATCTATACCAATTACCTCATAAATAAACTACTATCTTTCCCTGAATACCTTAATGTAATTTCTAACTGCGCCACAGGTCCAGGCCTTCACTCAGGCCTGTCCCTGGGCCTAGGCTGACAGGGCCCAGGCCTACTGGGCCCAAGCTGGGTTGCCCAACCTAATTCAGGAGCAGATCATGCCCCTGCTCCCTAAGAAATTCTGCTACAGTCCTGCTTGTGCTGTAATCACACCTCTGGTCACAGCACTGCATCAGCTCCAATTTAACTGTACAATAACCAGCACTTGAAATATGGAGCCTCAAGATAGCTGGCCTTTCATTTAGATAACCAGCACTTCATTGCCATGTACATCTTTCTTGTAACAAAAAACAGTTGGTACCATGTGAATCTGGCCCCAAGTAGATCTGAGAGGAATTTCTGTAAATAATAATATTTACTACACTTGGTTTTGAAAAGTCTGGGTATCTCATAGACTGGTTGTTATTAAGCCTAGAGTGACCTTATTTTCAGGGTTTCCAGACTCCATCACTTCTAGGATTTGCTCTGGACATTTCTCTCTCTTCCAGGACACAGAAGCACTATAGTTGGCTTCAAGAACTTAAAGCAAATTGTGTCCAAAGAATTACAACAGAGAAGTGAACAACAGCTTGCGGCACTGCAAGACTCATGGTCCCATGTAAATCAATCTGCTCCAAGCATCCCCGTTATAATTCTTTTTGAAAGGCCCAATAAATGCTCACATAAACTGATTATAAATCACAAATCCTTTAATGACTTACAAGAGGACACTGCTTTGCATGAGGAGGAGGTGCACTTCCATTTGGCTGCCTTTACTGCCTAACTAGGCTCACATCTGGAACAACAGGATTTATGGCACCTTCAGGCCATAATTCTGTTAAAATAACGTGGAAACAGCTCCTTTCATTGTGCATCTCTAGGAGATGCCCACACCAAACAGCTCAAGAGTAGCTAGGTTGCTCCTCTGACTTATCAAGTATTTTTCATTTCTTTTTTACAGGGAAAACCTGGTGGTAACCTCCTCAAATGTCCTGAAGTTCAGCAGAAGGATGTAATGACAAATATCAACACTCAAATAACACATAATTTGCTGTATTTAACATGAAAACACCCAAAATTCCTAACAGAAATGGAATACTCACAGTACCCCGGTGCTACAGAAATGCAGTGTAAGGTTTCTTTTTCTGGAGAGTTTTTGTATTCAGTAAACCAAAAGGCCAGAGATTGGAAGATAAAACCTGGATTGATTTATTCTTGGTGGATTTCAGGGATGGTGTGGTGTTTCAGCGCCTATTACTTCCTCCTGCGTTTGCACTTCTTTCGCAGTGACTTTCTGGCTTAATCTTTGTGAACAGGAGAAGGGGAATACTGGAACATTCTCTCACTTGCCCTCCAATTTCTGATCACAGTTATTGTGAGGAGAGAGGGAGCTGCATTAGAAATGGGTGTGTTTTAACAAATATCCACCATTTCTGGCTCTGTGCTTTTACATCCCTGGTACCATTTCTAGACTATACCCAGGAGGAGTTTGTGTGCTAATGCTTGCAGATTTGGCTTGTGAAAAGTGTCTCCATAAATAGAATTATCCTTTAAACATCAGTCTCTCTCCTTCCCTTCTGAGCAGCATCTTTCATTTTTCACAAGGTGCAAAAAAGAACCTACTGAGGATAATGTCCTTTTGCTCCTCTAGAAAAGGAAACTCTTAAGCCCCTCCAGCAAAACATGTCCCTATTGGACAAGTAACTGAATAAATGCAAATTCCATGGAGCTTTGCTTAATGGGGTAAGCAAGTACTTCAGTTCAAAGTTGAAGAAAATATGGATGCCAACTTAGAAATGCTCCTTTCCTCTGAAATTCAGCTCTGCACAGAAGGAAATAAAATCAGCTTTTAAATCTATGATTTAAAATAAAATCAGCTTAAATCTATGATATAAAAATCATAGATTTTTTTTTAAATCCAAACCTCTCAAAATTTGAGATGTAACAAGCTATTCTCAGATAAGTATGTAGATAAAGTCATTTTTAACTAAGTGCCAAGAAAGACATGACTTTTCATCCAAAATTAGGCTGGTGTGGAAACACCGAGTACAGCAGTGCTGATCTATCACACCTTGCAGGCTTTGCCAGTCCCAGATAAACCACAGCAAAGCCTCCATGACTTAAAATATTACATTTTCAGAAAAGCTTTTGTTTCCTCCCGTGCTGCTCACCTAAACAGAATGATTGGTAAACATCTGCAAAGACCCTGCTCATTCCCTTTACAGCCCTCCTCAATCTCCAGGGCTGTGATGGACCCACAAAAACAGTGACAGCTTGAATTGGACAGCTCAGGATCGACACTGCTGCATTACATCTTAAGAAATATTGTCTCCCGGGCTTTTCAAGCTCCTTCATAAACAGCTGTGGTCTTTTTCTTCTCCTGAGAATGCAAGATTTAGGGAGAAAAGACTGGATTTTTTTTAACCACAGTTCTTCAGTACAAAGCACTTGAAACATGAAAACAGCAGCAACACCACCTCCAAAATCTCTCATTTCTTGCTGCACTGTCAGATCTGAGGTATGATGGGTTTCTTTCCTGGGTATAGAGGACAACCCCAAAAGCACAAACAACACCCATGTTCTACAATGGGTGCCCAATGGCAATGTGCAAATCCACTTTCTTCCAACATTATTCCTTGTTTGGGATCTCAGATATTATTCTGAGGCTCCAAGCAGAAATTCCAGGGCCCAGAGAATATGTAGTGTGTAATAGAGAGCTCTCCATAAAAGTGTGGCTTTTGGAGCCAGGGGAAAACATGAACCTAAACATTTCTAAGGGACAAAACTAATGGTGATGAAGTGGTAACAAGATTTAGTTGGATAGAACTAATTACTCATGGTAGGGGATGAGAGCAAGGGCTTGCTTTGGCAATAAGTGAACTTACTGAAAGCATGAACAAGTAACGAGCCTAAATATGGGTTTGATTAAGTGAAAGATTGTCAAAATTCAATGTATGGAAGTAATTAGACAGAAAATTAGAATGGGGAAAATGGCAACAAGTCGCTTGGAGACACACCATAGAAAAAAAGTAGATTTTCCTTTACGCATGACATACACAGTGGAGTAAAGCTCCTGTTTTCTGATCAATCTTGCCTTATCACAAAGACATTTATTTTCTAGTCATGAATGACTGGATCCAATTAAAATACAAGCTCGCCTGTCAATTAAATTGAAACAGAAACTCTCCTGACATTCAGAGGTAAGTGTTAAAAATCACCAGGTACTACCAGCAGTTGCCATACTTAAAACTCTTCGCACAGAGAAACAGAATGTATTCTGTTGCTGAATTACTGTAAAATGTGAGTTTCTATTACCTTGTGGGGGTGAAGTTAAAAGAAGAAAAAGATTATAGTCCTTTCTGAAGTCTAAGGATTTAATTTTTTTCTTTTAAATTCCAAGAACAAATATTGCAATAGCAGTATGCTGTAGATATGCAAGGGTAAGTTGAATTATTGGGTGACTTAACAGAGTCACTTTTCATCTACACTTAGAGGCTGCCAATTCTTTATTAAGTTTATTTACTTAACCTGCCATTTCATCCAGTCTAGCAAAGCTTTGCTGACACCTCAGCTTAGTTTAGCTTGCTTAAGTGGAACTTTGCCACATTTAAATACACATGCTCTTGGTTTCAGGCTCCTAGCTCATTCCACATCCCTAAAAATAAAGTGAGATACAGTTGATACCTGTACTCTGAGTATGATACTTCCTTAGGAACTGGATCTTGAAGCTAAAACAACTTTTGAATGTCCCCTGGAGGAAATAAATATTAAAATTTCATCACTCATATTTCCTACAATTCACAGAAAGTGCATTACCAGTAGAGGAGATTCCCAATCCAAGACCAACCAGCCCTTCAGTCCCCTGAAGTGTCCCTTAGCTGCCAAGGTCCCGTGCCCAGGCTGTGCTTTATCCTGCTCCTGCAGAAGGGATGCTCTTGGCTCAGTCAGTGATGCTGAGGGAATTCCCTGTAACGTGAGCAGGGATTGCCAGGGATGTGCCACTGGAAGCTGGTCTCTCATGGGAAGCTTTACCCCTCAAAGAGCATGAGGATATTGGAGCTTTACTGGGCTTTCTCAGTTGTCAGGAAGCAGAGCTAGAATTCCCTTGTTAATAGTTAGTGCTAGCAGATACCCAGTGGGCCTGGAAAGCAGAGTGATGTTAAACTCTTGGAGTCTGTTATCACCAGGCTTTGGGTTTGTGGCTTGTGCCTTTTTTAAAAGCAGGCCACCAAAAAGGTCACTTCACACTTGGCTCTTTTTCATTAGTTTTGCATTTAACAGGGTTGTTCTTTATTCTTCCATTCTCCTATTGATCCAGGGGGAGAGGAGGCACAGAGGGAAAATGACAAATAGGCTGCATTTGTCCCTTCCCTTCTGTCATTTGTTTCACGGGTAAGTGAGTAGAAATGAAGACTGCATGCTCCACGCCGAGTGCTGAGAGCACAGAATATGGCCTCCAGCTAGAGCACAAATAATTTCTATGCATGATGAATCCTTTCAATAACAAGGGCCCTGCTAATACAGGATCAAATCACAGTCATTAGCTCTTGGCACTGCTCTTAAAATTATCTAGAAATCCAAGCAGTATCCAGCCATGCTCCTGTAGCACACACACTAGCCAGCATTTCAGCTGGCAATTTAGTTTGGTATAATTAGATTTTAAAAAAACCTAGCCATTTGATAGGATAAACTCCTCTAAAAACAATAACCTGCTTAAGGAAATGATGGATCATTCTGAAATAAGGGGCTGTGGTATGAATCTATTGATGGATGAATTGATTCTGGGACTATTTCAAGACCTGTGGCCCTGTGTGATGGATGATTTTCTATGGCAGGTAACAAACCATTGAAACAAAGCTATATATTCTAGTTCTTCTGATTTTCAGTCACCAGTGCTTTTCAAACCATGGTACTCACAGAAGGAGTCACACTTACTACAGCAAAAATACTTTCAAACTGAGTTCAAGCTCTTTGACCATGATCCAGAAGATTCACAGAGTCATTTAGAAGCATTTCTTGTTGCCTTAAGCCATCTTTTTCTTTTTAATTCTTTTGTATTATTATTTTTACATAGGTAGTAGTTATATTCCTATTCTAATTTATGCTATTATTCAGTATTTGATCAATTGAAAAATTTTATTAATATCCTGCAATGTGTGAATTATATATTCTCCTTAAATCCCCAAATAATTACTTTGTCTAAGTTAAGTGATCATAGTATTTTATTTTTAAGCAGCACTTTCTTGCAAGCTTTTTTTTATTTGCACTTGCTTTCAGTAACTGTGCATCCATCAAGATATTTTACATTTTTATTCTTAATGGATTTTTTAATGAAAAGAAAACCAGTAATTAGTAAAGAATTCTACTTAGATGGATGCTTCAGTATTCCCCATGTTACTGTTCTTTAGGGAACAGTGAGTGCATGGCAAAATAGATACTACTCTTTTATGAATGAGGTTCACAGAAAATTACACTTCAGCCTGTGTTTCACATTCTCTCAGTCCAGATAAAGGATGTCCCCTGCCCCCTGTATATATTTTTGGCAGTTTATCTACTCGAATAATTACAACTTCCATAAATTCTCCCAGTGTTGGATTTGCTGGTTGGATGCAGCACTGAGATCATGGGTCTGTTCGGAGTTTGTCAAGTTGAAACGGGCTCCATTTGTTACCCAATTAGGCTGCAGGAAATTGCCAGTTAATAAATTTCCCGGCAGTGCCAGGGGGCCAGGCTGCCCACCCTGCCTGCAGAGAGCCCCTGAGAGCAGCTCAGGGCCCTTTGCTGACTCCTGCTCAAATCTGAGGAAACCTGGCAATGAAATTGGCCCTCTAGTCTGTGGCAAAAAAACCTGCTGACCAACTAATCCCAAAAATCCTTGAGGCTCAGCTGACTGCAGAAGCACCATTTACATGAAAAACCAGATACCTGAAGGAGGCTCTAGCAGTGATGCACTCTGGTTTAAATCCAGCACAGAAATCCACACTGCTGCTGCTGCTGAGATCTAGAAAACACCATCAGATGCTCAGATTTGACTATCCCAGCCTGAGACAGGTGAGACCCAGGCCAAAATTCACCAGCATCAGAGATAAAAGGCTGGTGCAATGGCCTGCGGACACCTTTCCATGTTGTTCTCTCAATTCCAGACAAACACAGCACTGAAGCAGCCTGGATCAAACTGAGCCAAAAAAGAGGATCAAGAGGGATAACATTTTAAAGTTGGTTCAATCTACAATTCTTTTGAAAACAAGTTTTTAGGATGTTGCCATAAGATCTCCCCTGAAAGAATATATGTTCTCATCCAAACCTGTTATACTGACTCACTATGCAACCTTGATTAAAATAGAAGACATATTTTGGAAGCAAATTCCAAGTAATTTTCATATCTGCAAAGAGAATTTAATTATTTTTTAAATGCCTTGACTTTTTCCTCATCCAAAAAACCCCCATAAGCCACCCACATTAAACTCTAAATGGTGGCTCACCTCACCGCTGAAGTTATAAACCATCATTGGTGACAACATCTGAAAACATCTGTGCTCCTTCTTCTGGGACTCACTACAAAAACTGATCAGTACAAGAGGACTCTAAGCAGCAGAAGGGAAACGTGGTGCCTCTACACAGCTGATTGCACATTTGTGTCTAATGACAAAGCTTAGAGAGCAATATAACCACTTTGTTATTTAGGAACATTGGATTCTGTTCTGGAAAACACCTTAGCAATCACTATATGGAGCTCTCCTCTGTTGCAAGCTCCCATATTTTATATGTTCCCTGTAATAAACCAGAATTAATTTGCTGTAATGTAATACGAAGATCAAAATTAGAACAATATTTTCATCTTCTCTTCAGTCAGTTTGTTTCATCTAAAAGAAAAATCACAGCTTGAGCTGTGTAATCTCAGCCAAAGATAAATCTCAGTTTATTATGTATCAAGACTTCCTGGGAAGCCATTTGGCTGAATTAAGCTCATCCTTCCTTTTTTTGTGACAACTCATGTCATGACATTAAAGGTCATGTTCCTTCCTTTCTGTCACTTCAAATTATGCCATCAATATCAAGAAATGATTCAACAGAGAATGTAATGAATGCAACAGAATTATTAAAATCATGCTAGGTGGCTGCTTTTCATACATTCCTGCAGCTCCTTTTATGATTTCAGCTAACACTTCGCATTCTTAACAGGAAAAACAGGTGCCTTGAATATAATAGGAAATAAGTTGAGGATACAAGTCTGGGGAGGAGGAGTAACTCAAATTCCAGTCACGCCAAGCCCATAATCACAGCAATAGCACCACACACACATTCATTAAGGAAACATTCAGTTCCCCTCTTTGCAATTGTGTTTAAAATGATTTAGCTCAATGCTCTATCCCCAAAAGCATACATCTGGACTAAAATAAGAAATAAATAATTTAAAGGGATAAAAGTTTATTGAAAACATTTGCATCTGACTCAATCAAGTGCTTAGTTGTTACTTTTCAGTATCGCTATTTTACGTCCATGTTGTTCTTTGGCTTTTAAATGAGAAATTTAGGTTTCATTTTTCAAACAAAGCACCTTTCTGTTTCCCCCACCTTCTGGCAGAGAGTCCCAATCTCCTTGCTAGGAGATGACTTGGAGTTCCCTACCAGAAACCCAAATTGGAGGAATAATCCAACTGTAAAAACACCATTTACGTTAATGTTTGTGAAAACCAACCTGGAGAATTAATTGCCACACAGCAGCAGAATCTGTGCTCCCCCTGTCAGAGAAAGCAGCAAGGACTCCTGGAGAAAGAAATAAAACAATATATTTTTTAATGTAGCTGCAGATTGAGATATGGCTCTTTTCCACAGGTTTAATTAGCATGGAGGCAGAGATTCCCACTTTGTGATTTCTCTTCCTTAATTGATTCAGAGTTCTATTTTTGAGTTAAAATTCTGTACCAAACTACACACATTACATGTCCCAGGAAGCAGAAACAAAGTCATTTGAAGAACAGCTGAGCAGCTCACTATGATATGGATAGAGGTGACTAAAGGATTTGTTGTTTAAATTATATGAAATACATTTAACAAGAGCGTGGGGAGCAGGAATATCAGGGGAGAAGAACCTTTAAGTAGGGCTGTAGTTGGAAAGGTCAGGGGAAAATGCAAAGAACTGACTGAAGAGCGCAGCAGTGAAAAGAGGCATGAGAGGAGGGGAAGGGGAAAGAGATGGCAGAGGCAGCAGGACAGGGAATAAAGGCTGCCTCAGTGATCTGCAAACTAAAACTTCACACAGACATAACATCGGGAGCCCCCCTCAGCCAGGGGACTCTCTGAAAATGCTTTTCAAATAAGTGAGGTTTGGTGGCCCTTCTTGTCTCTCCCACCTGAAATTACATTATTTTTGTGCCGCTGCTTCCTGCAGATTTCTACCACCTGCTACAACATTTCTCTCACCCTTCCCTTTGTACACTGGAGGGATCTTTCCACCTTGCATTTTCTCTCCTCCAAGACTGGTGTCAGGGATGGACACATTCAGGACTGAGAGCCACTTACTGCAGCCTCTTCTGCTGAATGCTGGAAGGAAAAGCAGCACAAGAAACCTTCTCAGTGCCTCTGAGATAATTTCCACTATTTTAACCCCAATGCCAACCCTGATCCCTTCCCTCTGCAGATGAAAGTCCAGTATTTCTGGGGGGAAAGGGTTTGCCTCAGACAAAGAACCAGACAAGACAATTCTGCTGTATGCATTCTAAGTTGTGTTCCTGAACATCTCTGAGCATCCAACTTCAAATTTAGTTGTCCAAAGGACAAATTGGATGAGCTATATAGGATAGATATTTCATAATCAAATTCGAGTATTCTAAAATATTATCAGAGAGTCCTTTTTCTTCTTGTTAAAAGAAATAGATAGAGTATTTTTAAATGCAGCTTGAAATTTCTTTTTACATCCAGAGTGCTGCAGCAACTTCTATTCTTGTTTAGCATATTCTTTACTCTTTTTTGTCACTCTGATCTTCTCATCTTCTCAAAACCAGTCAAATCGTTGTGAGCTGCTGTGTTTAGTTTTCAGCCACACAGACATTTTCCTGCCTAGGAAGCAATGACTCTAAAACTGTGTCTTCTTTCTACTCAGTAATTCCAGCCAATACCACTTTAGAAATCCAGTTGTAAACAAAGCACCAGGACCTTCTGTGTCTCCCAGCCAAGCCTCACCTCCAGAAAAACCAAGATCCTAGAAAGAGATCCTAGAAACTCTTTTGTGTATAAGTCAATCCAGGCAAATCTTCTCAATTAAGACAGTATTTCAATTATAAAGCCAGCAACTACTCACATGTAAAGTTTTGCAGTACTAAACCCACTAAAAATGACAATGATGCAGAACCACCAAGCTGTATTATAGGCTTAGTTCTCAAAATATTTGGATTTTATTAGCTCAGCAATGAGGCTTCCACTGCATGCTAATCATTCACTAATGCATCTCTCCTTAGAGAGAGGACTGAGTCAAACATGTTCCTTCTAATTTGATTTTAAAAGAACATATATAATATATGTGAACTATGTATAATTCTGGACCTCAAGAAATAGTCAGCAGTATCTCATTGGGTCGTGATATTCTGCAGGGAACAGGGATTCTGACACAATGAAGAGAAAAAAACTCTGAATAATTTACACTAAAATCTGCTTGATTTACAACCTTCTGTTCTATCTCTGTGGGAGACAGCTATGGCAATGAAACCTCGCAGTAAATCTACATTTAACAAAAGAAGTTACTAATCTCCAAAGACTGGCCAGTCCCACTTAAATAATCCCAACAAGGAGATAAGTAAATCCCAGAGACTGCAAGAAAGAACACAGAGAGCTGTTCCATTGTCTGATTTAACCACAGCTGAGTCACCACAAGGCTGGAATGGACCTGACCCCCTTGTGTCAGGCAAACACAGCACAAAGACTCCCAGGCCAAGGATCTTGCAATCAAAGTGAAAAAGGGATAAAAATGAACACTAGAATCCAGAGAAAAAGGAAACAGAATCGCAGCAAAGGGCTGCAGAATGCCCTGCTAGTGCTAAATTTCTTCCAGCAGAGAGTCTGAAGGAGCTCAGAGGAGAAGAGGAGCACATCTTCCTGGAGGTTTGCAAGGAGCCTTTGGCAAGCAGGGTCAGGCTGCCCCAACACCTCACACTGAACTGGGCAGTGCTGGTATCACCCACCACTGTTGAAAACGCCAGATTTGAAAATTTCCACCAGTTCTGGAGGCGAACATTTAGACACTTAAACAGGGAGAAATGCCCCTGAACAAGCAAAGCATTTGCCAGAAGACAGCAGGAGTAGATGCTGGGCAACATCCTCAGGTGGTGTAGCCCAACTTTTAGAAAAGATTCCTTCTTAAGAAAACTGAGGACATTTAATGCATTTTGGAACTGTTGGGAAAAAACCCAACAAAACAAACACCATTTAGGTTCTTAAAATCCTACTGCTTAACAGGAGATGAAATCTTGAATATTCATTATCTTCCTGAATTGGAATGAGTGTTGGAAAATGAAAAATCAGGAGATGGCAGGAACAGGGAAAACAGCCAGACTTCCTCTGTGTGGAACATATGTGTTAGTTTTGTTGAAAAATAAGGAGAAAGAAGTTCTTCAAATTGCAGCCCACGGGTGACTGTTTACACGCACAAAACGCACACTGGGATCCTCTCCTTTCCTGCTGCCCATTCTTTGTGATCAACTCAGGCATTAATTACACAAATGGCCCTGCTGCTTTCATAGGAGCAGGGATCATCCCACACTGGGGAAGGCAGGAGTTGGACCTTGGGGAAGGTCCTGGTTGCAGTGGACTGTTGGTGCTGGCTGCTGGTGGATGCAGTTCCTCAAGCTGGGTAAGTGAAGTGATGCACTCCCACACCTGAGCAGCTGTTTCCAAATAAGGAAAAGGGGTTCCAGTTTCACCCCTGACTTTTAAAAAGAAGCCCCAGAACTTTCTGTTCTTCCCTTATCAATTGGCCCAAAGCCAGAACAGGAGTACTGATTGAGCTTCAGAAATGTACCTCAAAACCTGTTGCTAGTTTCATTGGGCAAGATGCCAAAAAGCCCACCTGGACCATAAGAAACTTAAAAAAAAACTTCACAGAGGGGCTCAATTGCTTTTCTGGACTGTCTTAGCCACTATAAGTGTATTCTCTGCACTGTG
>VZUA01060715.1:9398-23872 GCA_013401035.1 Horornis vulcanius | reverse complement strand
AAAAAAAAAAAAAAAAAATTTCTCTTTGCTTAAAGGGTCCTGCACCACTAATGACAGTGAGTGCTCGGCTTCAAGCTGATGAAAGTCATTCAGATATATGCTGGTAGACTTCAGCTCGTCCTGTGCCTCTTGGGGTAAAATGTGCAATGAATACAACTTTCCTATACCACCCACTGTACTACATATAATTTATAGGATCTAAGTCAGTATCCAGAGAATTATATTTTGTGATGGGACTGACAGTTATGAAAAAGAGAGGTGGTTTAAGATGTTCTTTCAAGAAATAGAACAATCTGGTTCAAAGCCCTGGTTATTTGAAAACTACACATGAGCTCAGAAGAGAAGCTAGTTGCAATCCCTTGCTGCCTCAACTGTATCCTGGGCTGCCCTGCAGTCTGAATGAGGGAAGAGAATGGTATTTCATGTGTATTCAACTGTTGTTTTTCTTTTGCAAGCACCTCTTGTAGCTGACATAGAATGAAAGGACTTCTGTTTAAAAAGGTTGTTTTCCTTCTGAGGTTTTCATGATAAATGCACAGATTGCAGTAAATTTTCTTCTCTCACCAATATGAAATTTTACATTTAAATGGATTCTAATGCTAATAAAATCTTCATAAACTCTGGCAGTGTAACAATAGTGATTTATTGCTCAGCTATCAAAATAAAGAAAATACATCCAAAATAATTTTTCTAATGAGCTCTAGCAGAAATCACTTAAAAAATGTTGCACAAAACAGATGCTGTGAAGACTGGGCTAAAATAAGGGCTGGCCAACTCAGCCTGATGTGGAAGTATCTCTGGTCAAATCACTGTTTCTCTGTCTTTAGTTTTATGAATTAAATCCCATCAGGAATGCAATTCTGTCTTAAATCATCTGGTCTGTGTCATGAGTAATAGATTTTCAGTTCCCAAGGGATCAGAATAATTAAATGCATTCAAATTTAACTCAGCATTTAATACCTAATTTTATTACTGAATTCAGAGTTTCTTTTGAGTAGCATATGTTAAAATCTAAGAGAATGGAGATGGAAACCAAGAAAATACATCTAAAGGTCCAGCCTGTGAAGTGACTCCATTTCTCTATCCTGGTCAACAGCCTATGGGAAGATGCCTTAAAAGAAAAAAATTCTGAGCTTTCATCTTTAGAGAAATACATATTGTAATGAAATTCTATGAGCTATGAGGGGTTCAAGTACTTGTTTTTACTGGCCACGTACAAAGTTAGTTACATATGTGCATTCCTGTGCTGGCAGCTTCTGTTAACTTTTAATAAAGGTGCAAATGATTTCTTCAGCAATACCTACTTGAACAATATTTCATTTGATATCTATGTGAAATGAGCCGAAAACATGAGGCAGTTCTGTTCCCCACAATAATGAGGGTGACAGAAAAGAGAATAGTTTGCGACGTAATCATGGGATCAAAAGAACACGCAATGTATGAATAAGCATGGAGACTGAATATTAAAGTGTCCCTAAAGCTGCTCTTACTTTGCCAAGCTGATGCAGAGAAGCTGGTTGGCAGCTTGAGGAAGCTGTGTTTTTGTTTTGTTTAGTTTCTTGCCTGAACAGAGGTTAAAAAAAAAAAAAGTGATAGATTCTTGACCTACTAGACACTGAGGAAAAACTGCTGCTGAATGTCACCTGTAATATTTCAGTTATATTCTGAGAAGAATGTGGTAGGTGCTAATTGTGCTGGAAACCTGGTGATCTATCTTTCACTGTGAATGTTAGCCTATAATTTGTGCCCATACTGAATTTTTGAAACATGGTTCAATAAAAAATTAAATTGTTGCCCTGTCACCTCTGTCAACACAATGCTGTCAACTATTGAAGTTTGGCCTCACTTTGCAGACATTAAAAAGCAGTAGTACAGGCCGAGCTATTTGAAGAAATTATCCCTCCATTTACCTTGCCCTCAAATTCAGGTCTGTGAATGCACTTCTGATAGGGGTGAAAAACTTCTTGGCTTATGCTAACAAGTCTGAGTGAAAAGTTCTGGGTTTAAGGAATCAAGTGCAGAAATTAAGGTCTTACAAGCAATTGTATAGTATAAAACCAAGGCTGAGAATGAAGCCAAATTCTTACATTGCAGAGATGCTTTACAGTTTCTCCTGATATGTAGCTTTCCAAAGAATATTCATTAAAAATATTGCAATTTTCCTTCATCAGCAGAGTGAGAGGGTCTTGAGAGACATACATGTAGGTCTAACGGCAAGAAAAAGGTCAGACTGAGAATGCTCCTGGCACAATGTAATATACTGCTTTTGCTCTCTGAAACTGTGCTGCTTATTCCCAGTTGTATTAAAAAATTGTTTCATATGAAGGTATGTAGTGACCAACAAATATGTGGTAGAATGGGATATAGGGATATACTTATTCTTTTCTTACTCCTCCCTGGCTGCATGCTTGTAGTCACCACAAGGAACAGGACAATGGTTTAAACCAGTGTTTGCTTCTCTGCTTCATGCATGTGTATCTATTACAAGGGTGAAAAAACAGTGAGAAATGTAAATATAGTCAGCATTTCATTTAAGTTTTTCTATTGCATTCATGCCAACTACTAATTACCATTGATTAGTGTTAACTTCCCTCTGTTCCATTCTAACAGGACACTGTGCATTCACCAGCTTTTTGTTTGTAAATAACTTGTCTCAACTAAAGCAATTTAAAAACTCCTCCTCACTTTTGTCAAAAGAAAAGATATGTGCTGTTAGTCACTCTATCAGCCAGTAAAGCGATGTTTCAGAGCCCGATCCAGAATCCATGGAGAGACTCCTACTGGGTTAAATGTTTTTAATATCAAGATCTTAGCACTTTAATAAATCAGTCTTGCTACCTCTTTGATGGGCTGGATACCTTTGTGCTTCTCTATGGCCTGCTAGCTTTAGGGTTTTCTTTGTTTTTTAAGAATTTTATTCTACCCAAGCAACCCTGACTTATGTTCTGTACAGCCTCACTGAACCTAAATAGAGTTTTACAGATTGTAAGTCTGAACTGACTCTTATTCTCTGATGTTGTCTTTTTCTGATCCAAAGTTCACTGTCATGCTAGCTTGTCTCTTCCCCTCATCTGCTTTCAAAATTTCATTTCTCTTTTATTTCTGTGTTTCCAGAGGTCTGGCCCCATCACTCAGCTACTAAATCTCTGTCTCTCTCTATTGGGCTGCCTTCTTCCTCTCAGCTGCCAGATCTTCACTGGCTCCCAGCAATCTTCTTTCCATCCTCAAATGCCATAATGTATTTGCTGCTATTTAGTGAGTTAACAAAGATGGGTAAGCCCACACTCTTATGCTGTCTCCCAGCATTCCTAGATGGAGAGCATGATAAGTACAAGCCAAACCAGAATTTTCTTCTAAGGAATCTTAAAGTCTTAATAGGCATGCCTTTCCAATTCTCCAAAATAGATAGACCCATATCCTCTGACAGTGACTTGACAATACTCCATTGACTTCAACAATTTTACTTTGACTATGATGGAATTTACACCTTAGTATAAATGCAGCTTGTGTTTCACATACATCACTAGAAACTAGTTAGATGTGTGGCAAAATAAATTAAATATCTGATGCCAAATTGCTACAAGTTCTCAAATTAGTGCTGATTAATATCAAATCTTAAATTTCTGTTTGAAGTGAAATTAAAATTACCATTATCTAATGGAAATAGCTCTGTAGCTATCTGCTCTATATCTTCAGTGACAGTCATGAGTTTAATAATCTAACAAACCACTGGATGTCTCTACTGTGCCATATCAGTCCAGTTAAAAATATATACATCAGGCACAAAATCCTACTTTCAAAAAAAAAAAGACAGTTTGAACATTGAAATATTTGAAATGATGAGACAGAGATTTAAGAGGAATCTCTCCCTGCATATGCTATGAAATGCAGACATTATCTCTACAGTACAGCAAAATTCAACTGATTCTTACAAATGAGGAGTTTTCCTTTTATAATTTAGGTGGTACCTATTCTTCAGAGGTATATAGGTGAATCAGAGGTGATATTTGATTGCTTTTGTATCTTTAAATCAGTTGAATGGCATTCAGACTTAAACTTTAGTCTTCCTCCTTCAAACACCCTTCTAATGTCTTATTCCTTTGCTGTCCCACTCCATGGATGCTGTCCCTCTCCAGAGACCATGGAGATAGTATACTGGAAACTAAATGTTAATTAAGTAACAAAAGACTACATGAGAACTAAGGCAATTTAAAACAGGAAGGATAAAATCATAAAGATAGGAATACCTGATGGTGTTAAATGTGTTATATGGGCTAAGCGCTTGTATATGTAAGGGAAAGGGGATGAACCCTCTGATAGATACCAGCTGGATTTAGTCACCATGGCTACACAAGACTTGTTCTGGCTGTCCCTTCAAGCTGTTTTTCCTGTGAGAAGGATTACAGGGCTGTGAGGTTTCTGTGGGGCAGGCACCACATTGCCTCTGAGACAGGCTGGCAGCAGTAAATCCAGACACCTGATGAGAAGGCTATGGGCATTTCCTCATTCAGACACCTCACCAGGTACAGGAAGGGCTGCGCTTGAAAGTGAGGCTGGTTCTGTTTGCTTGGCATTCAATGCCAATCTCTTTGGGCCTGCTTGTATTCTGTATCAACATGTGTTAGTTTGCTAAAGGATTCCAAAAGCACTTGGTGAGTAGCATTGTGCAGAATGGGTGTTTTGTACACCAGATTAAATAGTGGCTATACTACCCATGTTGTTCATTCCATTCTTGTTTTGATTTGAAGTTAAAACAATGAAGCATCAAAATTAATAATAAACACCACCACCACCACATGATTTTCAATTTATCACAACACCATCCATCTGCCAGAGTAGTGATAAGTCATTACCAGTATGAATGCTTTTGCTTATTTGCAGTCCCTCACACAGTCACTTTCACTTCTGAAGATGAATCAGGATATGAAAAATGTGTGCTTGGTTTGAGAACTGGGAGATATGACAGTCAAATGCTTCTTTGCCATGCCAGTAATGACTACTCACTGGCATCTCTAGTACAGCTGCTGAGTATTCATGCAGAAGAGATGCCATGTGTGATGCTAGAAGGCAGTGGTGGCAAATTATTGTGTTGAGCTAGCAAAGTGGGAATTACAGTGTTGTCAGATACTCATGAATTATTCTTACCAAGAAAAAGGTTAATAAATGTGGGCTAGATATTTTTACCTCAGTCTTAATAATCATGACTGTAGTCAGTACTTCCATTTGAGTGGTTTTTTATGTTTGTTTGTATTTTTATTTTTTTTAAATCCATAAAAATGTTGAAATATAAAAAGCAATTATCTATAATGTGGATTCAATTTTACTTCATCCAAAAACTTTGGTCTGAGCAGACCAGTTGAGTTTAAAAAGACTGCTCTGCCCTCCTGTATATGTAATAAATTCCTGCATAGCCAGCTTTAAATATGCAGCTTCAGGGAAAAAAAGGAAGCCACTAAAATGTAGATAAATCAATAGCTTTTGTTCAAAAGAACCTTTGCACCTCTTCAGTAGCATGGAACTTGCAAGAAAAAAACCAGTAATTTGAATTTTATCCTGCTTTTCATCCAAAGCTCTTAGCAAAAACAAAAACCCAACAAAACAAAACAAAAAAACCCTCAACAAATTAGTTCCCCTCATGATATGGTGTTTGCAAATGTTGATATTTCACTTTGAAGGGGGACTAGGTCAAGACAAATGAGGAACAATATTTTCTTGAAAGTCTGATTTAGGCAATCTGTACTATGAGCTGAAAATGAAATCATGCAGAGGACAAATCTCTAACGAATCTAGTTTACTGGTCATGGCAGAGGATGAGAACTCACCAGTTCACTGCAGGTGTTTCTGCATTGATAGTAGAATAACAGTAAACATACATTAACTCTATTGGCAAACACACTGCTCATGGCTTGAGCGAGGTCAGGTCTGTAACTATGAGTATGGCAATGTCTGATCTCATTGGGGATTTAGTTCTTAGCCTTTGTGTCAATTTGAGACCCATAGAATGCTAATAAATGTGTCCTCTTTCCTTGCAGAACCCTTGCAAGGATGACTATATGGATATTAATGGATTTCAGGTGCTTAGCTGAATATACCAAAATAAACATTGCATATGTTTTGCCAAATATCTTGCTTTATCCAAATCCCAATGTAACTTGACTCATATTGTGCATATCAGACACAAAAAATTTACTCCTTTTTTCCCTCCTGAAGGAATTTCTCTAATATACGTTTCTTAATCTTAAATTTATATGCATTTTACTTTTCCAGAAAAATCAGGTTTGCAATTTCACTTGGGGAGAATATTTGCTACTTCAGTAAATTTTCTGACACTCATTCTTAACATCTTCTTGACTCTGTATCCTTTCATATCATTATATTTTATCCATTCTCTAAATAACTCCATTTATTATTTATCTTTTTCTAGTTTTTGAATATTTAACATCTCCTATCAAGTCTCCCCACTATGTACTGAGGTGTCACTTAGCCAGGCTCTCATGCAGAATCAGCTCCTACAATTCATTATTCACCTATGGAACCTTTATTTTGGAGAAGCTCTGGTCTAAACTCCCCACCTGTTTGTCAACATATTTTGGTCTGTGGACTCTACATTACCACTTCCTACCTCTTCTCCATCCTGCACAACCAAGAGTATTTCTGCCTGGAGAGTACATCTACCACCGCCCTAGTGAATGCTTACATCTCTTCATTAGCTTCCATTAAACTCACTGAACTGTTCCCAGTGAATTATTAAAGACACCTTCTTTCTCACCAGTCTCTGGTTTCTGAGCTGTTGTCCATCCTGAGCAGCTCTAAGCAGCTGCTTCCAAACATCCATCCGTTTTTTGATTTTCTTGTGCTGTCCTCAGATTGTGATTACTCATTCTGCTATTCTACCTTTGTAAGTAACATCTCTAGATGCTTTAATCCATTAGGATTGGCATGTCTGTCTAGGAGAACCTGGAGCTCTGTCTCTAGCTGCAGTGGGATTTGCTTCTGCTGTTGTCAGATCTCTGCTGTGAACCTACAGCATTACTAAGGTGAAAGTAAAGGGTGAACTTCAGCCTGTACCTCTTTCCTCAATGCCAAGGACACTCTACTGAAGTGTGGCAGTTCCCTGTGCCTCCTGCGTTGTCAGGCTTTTGGCATGGCCTCCAAGGGCTGTGCCACTCCCCTGAACAGGCTGGAGGGCAGGATGCTTCTGCTTAGATTTCTCAGAGCCACTGATGATCATGAAAGTCAGATTGTAGTCAAAGTGAACTAGTGATATTGCCAGAGGATACTGAAGACGGGGGGGGAAGATGGAGCAGAGCTGCCTTTGAGACAGGAGGCTGCGGGAAAACTGTGAATTTTAGACCTCTTCTAAAAGGCTTTTAATGGTTTGCTTCATGACCTTATTAAGAGAACAGTGTTAAAGCTTCAAAAAGAGCCCCCTGCAATTCCTGTGCTGGTATGTCACAACATATATCTATAGCAAAGCAAAGGAGTGCAGAACTACGCAGTATGGCTGGACCCCAAAGAAAAGAGCTAGAACATTTCTTCTTTCACCCTCTACTCTGAATCCTTGCAATAATTAGCTGAAGTAAAATGAATATTAGCTTATGCTTAACTGCCTTTCCAGCATGTTACTCTGCATTGACCCAGTAGTGCTAAACCAATTATTTTTTGAACTTTATGGCTTTAAATAATCCACTGCTTTAAAACTCCCTCTACCCCTCAGCTACTTAACCACAGGCCCGACTGCCCTAAATCCTTTTCTTATACTTTGTAGCTTTTTAAGCAAGCCCCCTCTTTAAGTAGACATAATCCCTTCTCTGTAGAAAACATGAAAGACCTTGAACAAATCAAGATTTCTCCATGGAGAATTCAGCTAATCCTCTGCTTAGCTCCTAACAAGGAAATCCATCTCGCCACCAAGCACCCCATTACTAGAACTAATGCCTGACTTGAATAACAAGCACATTATTGTGCTTTAATTGTAGCACTGCTCTGTCACATGGAGAAGTTGGAGAGAAACGTGACTCGGCTCCTCCAGGAAAGACAGGTCACGCCTTTTTGTTGATGTTCACCTTACTGTGATTTAAAAGCAGATTAAATTAACTATTAATATGAACCGCACATGCTTCAGATTAGATGAAACAGCTGTACTGTAGCTCTCTAGTACACTCTATTATAAAACAAGTGCTGTTACACTGAATTACTGTTCTCCTTTACATTGTCTTTTGACTGTTATGAAATTCGTATCCCTGGGCTTGAAGGGGTGTAATCATGCCTTTGGGGAGAGGGAGGCATCAGGCATTTGGTCACAGAAAATTATGTTAGTGTTAAATCAGAGTGAAAGCAAACTAATCCACAGCATGGATGCATGGTCAGCATTTTTTCCCAGAAAGGCTCTCAGCAGTTATCAACTGGCTACTGCTGCAACAGTAGAAAGGAGACAAAACATTTTGTGGAGAGATATCTGTATGTATCAAAAAGAAATAGGAGGTGCTGCTCCAGCTCTGGGGTAGCAGTACCAGCACTGGTGTAGCTGCTCACTGGGTAGCATCACGAAATGGAAAGAGGAAGAGGACACCTGGTACAGGTCCTGGCATGATCTTGGGCCTGACCTCCTCATGGGCCACTGGCGTGGGGATAGTCATTGCAATTACTCCTTGGATCCTTGTGGTCCAACAGCCTCAGCTAAATCAGAAATGAGCATACTGTGGGGAGCAGGCTGTGTACACCTCACCATGTGCTCTTTTATGATCTTGGGGGGCAAACGGCTTTCTCTTCAGCTTGCCCAGGTTTGGGGAGAGGTGTCCAGTGTATTCCGTCAACAGGTATAGAGGCAGATGCACAGCCAGGAGCCAGTGTGTGAGGCATGAGCCCTGAACAGAACATGCACCTCCTGACTGATGCACTCATGTAAAGCCACTCTACCTCTGATTTAGTCTCTTAATCAGCTCCATGCTGTGGAATTAGTGTGCTTCTTCTGCCAATGCAAAATTCCTCTAGATGCCCTTAAGCAGAATGGGACTACAGGTGAGTCCCTGTTTTTTTCTGGATTAGGAAGGACAAAGTCATTTGGAAGATGGTTGGGGGAACTCCTGAATTAAACAAGGAAATATCTTTGATGCTGTTTTTTAGAGCTGAGAGAATTAACTGTGAGAATGGCAACTCATTTCTATGCCTGATAAAAGTATACATGTATTGCTACACAAGAGTGATTGCCACAAGAGAAGAGGAAATGCTGTCTATTCAAATGTGATGAGAAATTAGGATGAAATGCCTTTTTCATTCAGGCACGGTTTATCATCTGATGTGGAGCGCATAGGCTGCATGTTTGTTCTCTTGGTTTATAATGTGCTTTTTTAGCTAGGATTTTTTTTTCTCTCTGTACAACAAACTGTGGTTACGGCTGTACTTATGTGTCTAGATTCTAAAGCATAACACTGAGAGATGGGTGGGATGGGGGAGTAGCAGCAAAATATGGACTTAATGTGACATTAGCCAAATACTGAGCAAGATTTTAATTACAGTAGATATGGCAAATTTTCCTGCTGTGGGAGATGTAAAAAAAATCCTCCTATATTCAGTAACCTGAATACAAGAACCTCATTGCCTGCTCTTCCCATCTCAGGCTGCAAGTAAAGTGCAGAGCAGAAGAGTTAAAGGGTTGTAGTTTAAGGGGAATTCCACTAGATGATGGTATAAATCTTCATAATGAGAAAGATCAAAGTGGTCATCTTAAACAGCAGTTCAGGAAAAGCAAAATGCCACACAACCAGAGGCTGAAACACCCCCTAGTCTTCCTCCTCCTGCATTATAGTGAGGTTGCAACAATTGCATCTGTCATGAGCAGCAGCAATGTCCAGAAGCATCACAGTGGGCTGTGGCGCCATACAGGCAAACTGAATGGAGGGGTAGATTTACTTGATTTAAAATCAAGTAATAATTTGCGTAATTTATTTTGCAAATTAGACTAGGCTAACATCAATTCATTTTTAAATGATTACTGTAAATGTGAGTAATTGTGTAATTATCAGCAAAGTAATTACAGAGCAGAAGAACCATTTACATGAATCTGAAATAAAAAATCAAAGCTGGGTCTTCTATTCAGCTCTTTGTGCATCTAGGTAGAATCTTCTCTACCTCACTTGGGTTGGCAATGGAGGTCTCAATGGAGAATTTCATGATGATCTTGTCAGGCAGGAGGAATCAAGTAGGAGGAAGGGCATATGGGAAAGAACATATCATCAAGAAAATCTGCTGGGCAGAACAACCTTTGAAATATATTAGCAATGGAAAAATGCTTGCTTTAGCCTCTTGGGAGACTACTAAAGAAAATACCACTTCTGGATGCCAGTGGCAGGAATAATACTACCCAGATTCTTCACTTTTATCTGGGGGCTAGTGCAGCTCTCCTAGAATATGACTGCTCCTTGCAGCTTGCGGAATGAAAAATCCCAATTCCATTTTCATTTCCATTTCTTGTTGCACTGCTTCTGGCTGAGATGGAGTTCATTTTCTTCAGAGCAGCCCAGAAAGTGCTGCTTTTCTGATTTGTGCTGAAAACAATCCTGATAACACAATCCTGAGAGCTTCAGCTACTGGTGAACAGTGCTTGCGCAGTGCCGAGCCTTTCTCTGTTTCTCATCCTCCCTGAGCCTTCCAAATGAGCAGGATCCGGGTGGGCAAGTGCCTGGGAGGGGATACAGATGGCACTGGAACAGTTGGGCTCGTGGCATCTGTCTTGCCAAGCCAGTGGTAGGTGTGCTGAGGCCCTGCTTCCTGGGGAGTGGCCGGACATTTGCTTGCCCAGGGGAATCCCTTGTTCTGCTTTGCCTGCGTGCGCAGCTTTTGCTTCCCAGGTGAAACTCAATCATGACTCTTCTCCCCTGCCTTGTATTTCATTCCTACCTGGCAGAGGAGGGGACTGAGGGAGTGGCTGGAGTGTTTGGCTGATGGCTGGAGCCAACCCACATTGTTCATGTGGTAGATTTATTACCCTGTAGTTAATTAACTGCTAGTAATGTAATTACTTTAATTTATGAATGAAACCCACAACCAAAACCACAGAGTGGACAAAGAGTAAGTTAGTGATGAAACAGGAAATAGAACTCAAGAATACTGATCCTCGTATAACCAGTGTGAATATGATACTTTTTGTTCCTGTAATAGTTCTGCTCATTAAGTCAGTATATTTCAGAAAGAAATAGGAAATCCAGAATCTGAATTCTAGAACTCTCTGCCATACACATATCTACTTATCTATAAGATCTTACCAGTTCAAAGGTACAACAAAGACTTTTATGCTCATCACATTGTTTCTGAAAACATGACAATATAATAGATATTGGTTTAATGATCTTAAGGGAAAATATTGAAAGTCAGAGATGATTTTATGTAGACAACTTTTGCACACACTTTTTTTTTCAGAGAAGCTGGGAAAAAAAAGACCATGGTTAGGAGAGGTTTGACTCTGTGCCACACACCATCTGCTTAGTCTTTCATTTCAGCTCTGGGTGCTTTTGAAAATGGTGACCTTGATGATTCTTTTTACTTGCACAGCTTTATAAAACTGTCTTGTTACATCCTGCGGGGCTGTAACTTCTAAGAATTGAGAGCCAGACAGAATCAGCTGTTATTGTACGTGGAGGTGCTTGTTGTACAGGGCTGATTGGTTATAAATTGGACATTGAGTGCACAGGCCTCCATAAGGCATCTGAGTAATTATGGAGCAATTTGCATCCTTTCACAGATCTGCTCAGGAAAGCTGTGAATCTCTAAGCCCAGCTCAATATGCAGAGGTGTGTGTGCAGAAGCTGAACAAGTGCATAAGCAAAATGAAATGCTGTATTTGGGCTCCTCCTCTCTGGCAGCAGTGATTCAAAGCCTCTAAGATGTCATGGCACTCCCATTCTTTGTGCATATGAAAATGATCAGCTGAAGTAGAGGATTGTGTTTTCCACGTGGGTTGAATCTTAGTAGTTGACGTACTGATGTGTTAGATGTCAGCTATCCAGCAGGAGAAACTTGGCTGCTTATGGAAACTATGGGAAAAAGTCACAGCTTGGGCCTATCCCCTCTTCCTCCTTTTCCTGACCCTTCAATGTAGTCAAAATTCATCTTTGAGAAAGTCAATATGAGTCTGGAGCCCTAGTCACCACTAGGCCCTAGTCACCACTGGACTGGAGCCCTAGTCACCACTCTGGCTGCTTGCCTTCCTATTCAGCTGTCTCACAGCTTTGTCCTCATTAGTGCAAAACTGGACTTCTTTCACACCCTGACCTGCTGATTGCTCCTAACTGTCATTTAGTGAACTTAGCAGTAGAGCACTCTATTTTTGTGCTTTATACCATTAAGCCCCAAACCAGCAAGGGAAGTGGCAGCTGCCCCATGTTTAGTGTCAGAACTGTGTGCTGTGGGACCCTTCCAGACTGAGCAGCAGCACAAGTGACGTGAGAGCATGTGCCAGTTCTTCTGTTAGTGTCAGAGCATGTGGGATGAAATGTCTGCTGGCTGTAGGCAGATAGACAATGGCGTATCTGTTGTAAAGCCTGCATGCCCAGTAAAAACCCATCAGAAAACTGTGGAAAAATGTCAAGCAGTGGCATGAGTTCTTACTGGTTGGGTACCTTATAACATGTGGCTGCAGTATTTCTAATGTGGTGCTAGCCAGGCTTCCTCTATTGTCAAACCATGATCTGTGCAGAGGGAATATTGCTAGCTTGACCTCAATAACATAGAAGTAAAACTAAAAGCTTTTTACACATCTTTGGCCAGCTAATGGGTCTTTATTTTCCCATCCCCCAACAACAATTATCCTTCTAATATTTCCACAGAGTAATTTCTGTGGTTTTCTTTTCCCCATTTATTGTGGGGTTACAAAATTAGTGCCAGGAGTTCACTGTGTATGGAGCTTTAATGGTTAGTAGTTCATAGATTTTTACAAACACAGGCAGCAGTCTAAAGTAAAGAGAGAGGAAATTTTATGACTTGACATCTGAAGTATTCCCTGACTTCAAAGAAGTTTCAGCTGGCCAAGCAGCCTCATTTCAATAACTCAGAAGAAAGGTGTTAGGAAACCTGGGAGTGGATGAGTTCCCACTAGGGATAGAGCAATGGCGAGCATGAAAGAAAAGAAATCCCTCCTGGTAGAACTGCAGTTGAAATGTCAAGGATCTGGAGTCCTAAAGGGGCCAATGAGGACTTCAGATTGAAGTATATATAGGATGTTTTTGGCCTTGGCCAACTCTGAAATAATAAAGCAAGTGTTGGACTTGGGACATAAGAATGTCACTGATATCTTTTTTCCTGTGTATGTATGTATGTATGTATGTATGTATGTATGTATGTATTTACTGGGTGAGAGTAGAGTCATTCATCAATTGCAAGTCATCCAAGAGAAGAAGGTTTCATTGTGTCTGATTCATGAGAAGACAGCAACTGCCTTCTGGGCAGAAAGAAAGTATGTCTGAATGTTTGGCCCCAGGGAATCTGACAACTCGGCACCAGGGACATATCACCTGTGTTTTGGCAGAAATGTTAATGGCAGCATGACTTATCCTCATCCTTCTGGGGATGACTGCCTTCCAGAGCACACACACTG
Organism: Horornis vulcanius; assembly: GCA_013401035.1. Lineage (NCBI taxonomy): Eukaryota > Metazoa > Chordata > Aves > Passeriformes > Scotocercidae > Horornis > Horornis vulcanius. The sequence goes on along the minus strand of VZUA01060715.1, from coordinate 10,281 downwards.
GCAAGGCAAAGAGTGATGCAGAAGGCTGGTAAATGATCTCCTCCCTGTCAGAAGGCAACAGAAGCATGTTTTGGTGTAGCAGAGAGGTGTAGCTGAACAAGCTGACAAGTTCTCTTGGTCAATTAAAATATTTAATGCATTACAGCGGTGCACTATGCAGTCAGTCAGTTGCAACTGATGCTGCTTGCTCTCTCCTGCTGGAGATATTCTTTCAATTTCTCTGTGGATCCTTTTAAAGAACAATTCTATTTTCTGTTCATTCTATACAACTGTTTAACTGTAAACCATTAAACACTTTCCCTGGGCAAGGACTTAACAGAATACCTTACCATGGGACCCTTTCATAAAAAATAATCAATAATCTGAAACAAGTGAATGATTGCAGAAGGCTCCTGGTGGCAGCTCTGATACTGGTAGTCATGATAAGGGAGAAAAAACTGGTGAAACCACCCTCCAGGTGTGTGAAAAACCGAAGACTGTAAAGAAAATTGGAAGTAAACAGGGACATCCACAGCTTCACTATTTTATGGTATGACAGAAATGCCAGTAACATGTGAGAGCTTGAGAGTAGTAGATTACCTCACGGTTGCAATTTATGCTCAGGTTTGGGGTTTCTGTGCATGTGCCTTTCCCTTGTGCTAGTGCAATTAACCCCCGTATACCAGCTTGATTAGAGCTACAGCTGCCTTTCATCTACTTCATCAGTAGCTCAAGGTCATCTAGGAATTAGGGACTCTAGATTTATAGAGATCTTTGGTAAAGCAGAATATTGTTACCGTGGAGAGTTAAGACATCAAACCTCAGGAGGGATCCAGCCCTTTGAAATGACATGTAGCCTTTAGATCTGCCTGAATTTCTCTCCAGGAAAAACTGGGTGATTTAT
>VZUA01060714.1:20642-39614 GCA_013401035.1 Horornis vulcanius | reverse complement strand
AATCTGTGTGCGCATAAGGTGGCATAAAAAAAAAAATTCAAAAATAATCTGATACTAGAGAGGCTTTAGAAACACAACCTCTCAGACAATTGCCTGTGTCTACTCACAGTGGCTGCAAGCATACACAAGCTGCTACAATTTCTTCTGCAAAACATATGTGTGCAAGGTAAATGCTCACATCTCTGAATCTGCAAAGCAGTGTGAGTTACAGAGAGATCTCTGCAGTGCTTCCTACATAGCCAAATCAAATAACTCCGCATATTTCTAAAATACCCTTGATTCTTTTTAAAACATCCCATGAATTGATAAAGTAAAACTGGCTACACATTTCTTACACATAATCATAATTTGCATGGCTATTTAATAAAATGGGCAGATGTTCACAAATCCAGCTAAGCCCTGAAGTAAGTTTTAATTTAATAGGCAATGTGATGCAGGCAGTTCCATTTTAAAGCACAAACAGTCTATATACACAAGTCTAAACATAGATGTGATAGTTTTTTTATGTATTTGAACTCAGTTGCCAAATCTATGAAGTACTTTACACATCATGATAATTACTTAAAATAAATTCTTAAAGAGCAAGAGAGTAAGACAAAACACATTTGGCACTTGTTAGCTCAAGCTCTGTTACTCGCTGCCACAAACACTGTCATTTGCCAATTTGTTCTGAGGTTAATGTAACAGAATACTAATTTTAAAATAAAAGAAAAAGAGTCAGCTGAGAGCATTAATTTTCTAACATATTTTCTTTATCCATTTACATGATCTTGAACACACTGCTTTTAGTAGAATAATGTGAAAACAAGGAAAAAACAAGGTAAACCTCTGTGTGATTGTATTAAGTCGGCAACAGATCTAATGTGCTTGTTTATGCTATATAACAGCCAGTCATACACAAAGCATCACCGGATTCTGGGTTTCTTTCTATTTTAGAGTTTGGGTCTGTTACAGGTGTTTCAGTACATTCATACTCAGAAAGAAAAATATTATTTGCTTAGATTTTAACTATTAGAAACTATTGTTGAGGCAAGTCACAGAAAATTTATTAAGTGAAGCGGGTGATATAGGTCATAAATTACCATATGCTCTAAGAAGATAATTATTCTTTCAGGTTACCAAAGCCATAGACTCAATATTGGAACAACTCAGTCAGTACAGTAAACATGTTCATCTGGTTTCAGTACTGTGCTGTCCAAGATTAAACCATTCATTTTCACAGTCATCAGGAACGTGTGCCATCAAACATTTGAGAAGATGAAAACTCTTGTCTCTTTAATTTTCCTGTCAGCAAAAGTCAAACATAAGGCACTATGCAGTAATGCTGGCTCTAGCAACTTAATCTTTGTGATTTAGACAACCTTTCACACAGACAAGGTTGTATATATAAGAACAGAAAAGCAACGCCTCTCCCATACTGGGTCAGTCCAGATGACTCTGGATTCTCCCAATACTCTGTAGAAGGATAACAGAAGATGATATTTGGAAAAAATATGCAAGTTTGGCCACTTCCTGTGGTCTGTTCCGATATTCTTGTAAGATCATTTGGAGAAAAAAGGAATAAAAAACACCATAGAGCAAAATTTTTGGGCATCAAAAAATGCAAACACATATAGTCACTCACCACTTAAAACACAGACTTCATTATTAAAATGGGTAGATTTCTCATGAAGTTTCTTTCTTTAAAAGCAACATAACTTACGATGACAGCCAGTTTCAAGGGACCAGACATAACACAATGAAGGATGTCTAAGGAAACACATTTTTCGTTATCTTTTAGACAAGTTAAAGACATGAAAATAGTTCTCTTGGAGCAGAAGAAACGATCACATTACACTGCAATAATTCAACAGCTCACAAACTCTTGCCAAGCAATAGGACAAGAGGCAACGGGCAGAAATTGATGCACAGGAAGTTTCCCCTGAACACGAGGAAGAACTTCTTTACTGTGCAGGTGACCAGGAACTAGAACAGGTTGTGGAGTCTCCCTCACTGGAAACATTCAAGAGCCATCTGGACAGAATCCTGTGCCATGTGCTCTGGGATGAGCCTGCTTGAGCAGGGAGATCAGACCAGATGACCCACTGTGGCCCCTTCCAACCTTGCCAAAAGGAGGCAAGAACAATCTCAAAATTATTTATGGGGAAGCAGGCTGCAAAACATGTTCCAGGGTGTCTAAGATGGTTTTATAAGACTCATGAAGATGCTGACATCCAAGATGAAGATCCAAAATGTTGGATCAATATTTCAAAATATTGAAAACCAAAATATTCAGAGAAAGATACCAAAAAGCCCCCTAAATAATTTTTCACACTCAGTATGCCTTCTATCTCTACAAACTGGAAATCCTTTTTAATCAGCAGCCTTCTAAACAATCTCTGCCAGAATTCTAATGCAATCCATTGTAAGAACTATATTTTTCCTAAAGCATTCCTTTCAAAATTGTTTTTATGCTTTCTTCAATATTTCTTCTTATGGAATATATATATACATATATATATATATAAAGAGTAAGAAAAAAATCAGGTAAATAAAGCAGGTTAATTCTTTCGAGTAATTTGACACCAGTATTAAGGTATGATAACTTATTGCTCACTGTGAGCATTTGTAAACTCAGTAACCAGCTGTGATTAAGCAAAAGAAATAAACCACAAATAAACAGTCAGGCCCTGCTTTTGTAACAAGAGTATTTGATTTTTTTCTGTGAAAGAAATCTCACCAATGGTGTAATATCTCTTCAAATCACTCCTCCGCGGGTTGCGCCTTTGGGTGTTTGTGGCGTTGTCCTGCTCCTCCTCGGAAGCCGCTGTCGGAGTGGCAGGCAAAGGTTTGCTGGGCTGAGGTGTCTGAGCTTCAGCTGCCACTGGGTTGCATCCTGGCCCACTAATATCCACCGACTGGGACTTCTTCTTTAATCTAAAGGCAATTTAAGAGAGTAAGGTATTACTAATCACCATTCTATACCAGGATTATATATAGAAAAACAGTGATATTGTACTGTTCATTCTACAATAATTCATGCATGTCGCAGCTGAACATGGACCAGCAGTGATAAATTAGCTCTTGCACTAATTTCCCCTTTCAGTTTCTGCTAAATCAGTTATAGCACCCAAGTAGCTGCAAATAGTAAACTACCCTCAGATCACCCTGCAGAGCTGCTTGAAGGAGCAATCCCTAAACTATTTCCAAGCTGAGCTGGCCACCATTACACCATTTTTAAGTTGCTTGGCTTAAGTTTCTACAGATGAGAGGAGTACAAAGAAATTAAATAAATTGCATAAAGTCGCTGAAAGCCTTGAGAGAAAAGAATTGATATATGACCTTCTGAATTCAGGTGTAGCTCTACAACTGCATTTCCCATTCTGCAATATTTTCAACACATTATTACTCAAGAATCCCACTAACACCAGGTGTCGTTTTTGTACTGCAATGGCAGTGGACAAAGGAAAAGAAATTCTCTGTTCTGCAGAAGAAATTAGTCTTCAAGTCATTACTGGCACCCAGGTACTGTATGAATTATTAATCACTATTCTCTGAGCCCGATCATCCAACCAACTTTTTACCCCTCTAGTTGCACTCACATCCAGACATAACATCACAACTTGCGCACAAGTTTCTTCTGAGACATTGTTTAAAGTGGAGGTAAATGACATTAACCATCTCAACTCCTCCTCAGATCTAGACATTTTATCAAAATTCTGAGGGAAAGGCTTAACTAACTCTCAAATCCTACTTTGGAATGGAGTGAGTACACCCCCGTCACTGATCCACCATAGTTCTGATACCTCCACTCTGATATCTCTAGCAACATAAAATAGAGGTTGCTATGCTCCTAAAGTTAATGAATAGAGACAAATGACCTATTACAATAAAGTTCACAACATACACATTGGATTTTGTCAATACTTTTCTTAAATTAGGTCTCTATAAATGAATATAGCTGACTACATGATTTGATCTTGGAAATAAAAGAGGTTTATGACATTGCAGTGAGATATTGATTTGAGAGGAAGGGATCATAACAACACTGAAATTTTGAAGCAAGCGAAGTAAAATGATAAAGTTCTCCAATGCTAGAGGATAATTTTATTAGGCTAACAATTTAATGCTAAGCAGCCCCCTCTTAACTCTGCACTTCCTTATTTTTCAAACTTTTTCTCCAGATACTGGTTGCAGTTAAACTGTATGGACTACTCCACTGAGAATGGAATCTGCTAGTTTAACATTTTAACTGGTCAAATATTGTCATAATAATAACAACTGCTCTGAATAGACTGGAAAATACACAAGTCATGATCAGACTCTGGAAGATATGTTAATGTATCAACTTGTATGTAGAATATGATGAATGACACTATGAGGGCAAAATAACAATACTCACACAGGGCATTGCTTAGTCCAAGGACAGGACTAGAAGTTAGAAAATTGGCAGTTAGAAATTAACTTCTCTGTGCCATTCAACAAGACTACTTTCACTAGAACCTTTTTCTGGACTAGTCCAGGGTGTCTTGCATTTGAAGGAGTGGTTCTCAGCTCCAATGACTCCACACAAATAGTGCGGGTTGACAAGGACATTTATCCCTCCTACATATAAGAAAGGCTGTACTGCATCATCTAGACAAATATCTCTGACAAGCCCACCAATGGATATTTTCCAGCCTCCAGTAGATCCTGGTTTATGTGTTTTCTGAGTTAGATGCTGCAGCTTTGGAGTTATATTTCTTGGTTTGTCCTTAATTACTCCAGAACTCATTTAAATTTCTGAGGTAGGCAGCATCCAGCCTTGACAGTTTCTGGTTTAACTCTGCACTGTATTCATACAGAAACACCAGTAGCTTATTTTTATGACTTATAGGAGTGACATTATGAGAAACAATGAACTACTGCTCCACATAAACCAGCTCCTTACATTTGCTCTTGCTGTTCAAAGAGCCCTACAGATACAGGAAGAACTCGTCACAGTGACAAAACCACCTTTACTTGAAGGGTCTTGGTCAATGGACCTGCATATGGAGTCAGTGGAGACACAGTTTGGGATAAACTAACAGCCCTATGAGTACTGAATATATAAAATTAAGAATGGGCAGGGCATCCTGTCAGAGTAAACATTGCGTGAGAAGAAAAGAAAACTCTTTTGCTTGAAATGATGCTCCTGAAACTGAGACCTTGTTTTGAACACTTCTAGCTTTATGCCTACAGCTGGTCAAATATATTTACCTGAAATGAAGCTGGAATATTTCACTGAATTTTTAACAATGAAATGGTGTTCCATCAAAATGTTATTCTGCTACATTGTTGAATATACTGTCTCTGAGGTGATATAAAAAGTCTATTCCTTACCACTAGAAACCTTTGAAGATTTAAAGGATAACTTTTGAGAAGATCACTAGTTTTTAAGAAGTAGTGCTCTACCTCAGACCACAGCTTTCACTGTGATTGCAGGGAATTGCTTCTGTGTTTTACAAAATAGCTGTGGGCAAAGAGGCTACAAAGTTTTTAGCACCTCTCCATAATCCTGAGGCGAGCAGATCAATAAGTGTACATATGTCCTGAATTATGCAAGTCTATGTTCTGCCCCAAAGGAAGACAGCAGGTGAGTGGAAATAAATTTTACAAATTGAAAAGTACTGTAGTGATTTATATTTTCAGCTGTGTTATGAACACATTCTTCACCACCAAGGCTGTCTGAAGGACAGTCCAATTAATAAATCTGTCTGGATGTAGCTAATAAAATAGCTTGCTGCACTGTGGGGAGCACCAGATTGTTATTACAAATACACTGTCTATTCTTCTAGCATCACATAGGAATAAAGGGATAATACCTGTCATCTGCACAGTAAAATTTTCACATGGCCTTTTTCAAGTGACTTATGATTAATAAAAGACTTGGTTGAAATGCCTGTAGCAAATTAATGTCAAAAAGTTATTTATTCTTGCAATTGAGAATAATTTAAAAGTAAGACTTCCAAAGAAATAAGTGCCTAAATTAACAAAGCAGGAGCATGACAGTCAAGCAAGTGCACATAATATTGTCAAACTGTTCTTGAGAGACAACAGTGACAGTGCTTTTGCTGGCAGGAAAGGCAGAAAGATATAGGGTCTGAATTAATCCAGACTGCAATAACAGGGTCAGCTGAGTAGGACACAGGGTCAAGCAAGGACACAATTTTATGGCAATGACTTGACAAAAACGAGCAGTTTATACTAATGCATCTTTCAGCCCACCTGAATTGTATATTGATACAGCCATGGCTAGCAAATAGTTGAAAAAAAACACAGCAGTCTTTGAACTGTATCTTCAGTAGACCACCATGTTTTGAAAGTAAGTCTGAGTTCTGCATGCACTTTGAAGCCAAGAGAATGAATTCTCCTTAAGCCTGACCCTTCTCCAACGCCCTGCTTTATTACTACCTTTGTGTTGCACTTGGTTTTGGGTTTTCTGCTGGGGTTTTTTATATATATTACAGCTGCACAGTTGGGCTGAAATGATTTATTCTTTGTCAGAAAGGAATCTGAACATGAAATGCCTTGGGATCATATTCCTCATTTTTGCTTTGTTTCAGGCTTCCTGCTTGTAGAAAAATAAATAAAAGATATAAGAAATACTGTGGCAAATCTTTTTTATCTTTTATTCTATGTGTTTTGTAGCAGCCTTCCCTAACTTTTCAACAATATGTAACACAGATCTTTCAATATTGCCTGGTGTGACACACAATGCTGCTGCTGCAGCCTCCCAGCTGACAGCCAGATATTGATGGCTGCAAAGACAGTGCTGCCCTGGTCAGGCTGGGAAATACTTGTCTGAAAGCAAGGACAAAGTCCTAACTTGATCTGAAGTAGAAGGGGCAAGCATTTCCTTTTCTGCAGCTATCCTTAACCATAGGAATTCTAGGGGAGAGAAAACCATGCAACAAAACTAAGAAAATCTGCATCTTTTGGGACATGTGGAACCCTGAGCTGTTTTCTGCTGCTGTCTTCTGTCTACTGGCAGCTTCCATGAATTATGGTTGTGCTATCCTTGGGATGGTAGAAGAGACAGCCCCATTCTAGTAAAAGTGGCTCATTCAGAGGAGAAACTAATATGGAACAACTCTGAAGGGCCAGTTGTTGACAAGCAATCAAGACAACAGTCCTAGGTCCAAAGCCGGATTACTCAGCTGTTGGTAACCAGGTCTGGAGAGGCTGTGTTTGCTTGGAACACAGCTCAGCAGCACCTTGTTTTGACACAACCCTGCTCAAACACACATTTGATGCACCTGTTTGTGTAGTTCAATTGCACTGCTGCTATTAAGCCATTAAACTCCCACTTTCTCCATTTCTATCTCACTGTATTTTCCTAGGACATACACTGCTCATGCCAATAACTCCAGCTGTTGAAAACCTTCTACGCAGCCTTGGTACCTCTAATCTAGTGAACAGAGGCACAAACCCAAAGTCTGCCTCTCAGCACTCTCTGGTTACTAATCACTGAGGGTTTGCTCATTCAGCTAACCCAGGAGGAATGTGCATCTCCAAGCTGTGTGATACGACATCCCTATAGGCAGATACATTGATTAACTGTTGAACTTGCACTTTATTTCTCTGTCCTTCCTCTGCATACAACTGCAAGCTTTTCTACTGCACCTGAGAAACCACCTGACAGACGCTTTTATCTCCCCCTGCCTAGCTGGCACCCTGAGCTCCCCAGCAGCACTTCCCAAGAACGGGTCACGTTAAACAGTTTCTTACCAATTCTCTCAAAGAGAAAATGTCATCGGGTGTTTAGTAGGCCATATATATAGGAAGACCTGGTGCTAGTGAATTACCTGGAAACTCTGCTGTAGAATTGATGAGAATTGGGATTTCATTCCTGGCATTCACTGTCACAAACCTACTCCAATCCTAACAAAATACATGCATTTTTTTAATATTTCAATGTCAAACTGCATTTTTGTAAAGCAGGATGACAGAAAAAATAAGGCACTATTTTCTAAAGAGATCTTGAAAGCACCTAAAACCATCATGGCTGGCAATCCAGTGCGAAACAAAAGCGGAAAAAAAGAGAAACATTTAAACATTTCCTCCATAAATGGAGGAAACAAACAACCATAAGAAGCATTTCAGGAGCTGGGAATCTGTACAGTTCAGTGTTTCCAAATTTCTAAGTAAAAATCCCTTACTGCAACAAATATTTGGAGGAAAGCCTAGCTCATTCTTATCTACCAAATACAAAAAAACCCTCTCTGTGCCCCTTGTGACTGTTGCAGAGGTTTAACTACACAGTTAATAGGAGAAGCAAAACCTTTCATTCAAAGAGTGATGTTTACTCTTCAGAGATACATTTAGTATATTTGAATGCTCAGAAGAGCTGGTTATGAATTTGATTTCTTTGTATTAAGAAATGTGATTCAAACTGAAGTCGACAGCCAGGTTTTATGTGATTTTGAAAAACAAAAAAAGGTAAACTGTTTTAAATCCAACACTGCAAAGGTCTGACAACTTAAACACAGGAGAAGGCCTAACCCCCTGACATCTGCAGAGAGAGCCCCCCAAGACAGTTATTTTATTCTCCTTTGGACATACAGGTTGTACCCCACAGCCAGGACAGAAATCTGCATTTGCTCATGGTTGGGGCGTTTTTTGGCTGCTTTGGCAATTCAGAGGGATCAAGTAAAAGGCTCATGGTCTGCAGTCAGGCTCTAATTACCACCTGACACTTCTGTGTGCCTGCAGCATGAGGCAATGCCATGGAGGGCTGCTAGAAAATCTTTTGTTTAATACTCTTGAATATGACATGGTTATGGCTCTGGCCATCCCCTCCCAAAAGGAAGATAGCAGAATTAGACCGGCACAGAAAAAAACACCTGTGATGATGACAAGCTGGTTCCTCATGGGGCAAGACGAAACAGAGTGTGGGAAGGAATTACCAGCAGGGAATCAGCCCAGGGATTTCTGCAGCCATCAGCAATCAGGAAGGGGGAGGCAAATGGTTTTACACTGACAGAAATTGCAGAACCAACGGAAGACAAGCAACATGTTAGGAACAAACACAGCTAAGCACTTCTTTGAATGGTGTATATACTTGCACAAAAGAAATAATTGTATAGACCAAGAGCATCACCTGGTACAGAAAAGAAAGACACGAGTCAGACAGAAAGCATCCATTAGAGGCTATGAAACATGCAGGTACTTCAGGAAACGAATTCCTTGAGCCAAGGATTGCTTGAAGTTGGAGGTTTTTCACAGGGAAAGAGCCACTCAGTGCATGCTACTGTATTATCACTGATTATTCACTACCAAGTACTGCAGGCAATCGTGTGCAACAAACTTGCAATTCAAATCTGAAGTGACCATTATGAATTGCAGAGGAAAAGAAACCAAACACCACAAAGTAAACTAGAACACAGGACGGCGCTAAATCAATGTCGCAAAGTAAACAAACAAAAACCTGCAGAAAAGCCCTTCAGTCTGTTCCTTAATGTGTTAATCATGCAGCAGAGTTTTCAGAAAATGCAAGCAGCATATGAGATCATTTGACGGCACAGAGCAAACACAATGTGATCTTCACATGGGTGGCGATAGGAGAGGATGAGGAATGAAGTCACACCTACACAGCCCACCAAAGCAATTCAGAGTGGCAGGTATGTATTAACAATGTAACATTGAGCCCAGCTTCAGGAAAGAAAACATGGCAGGCATGAGAGCTATGTGAAAAAAAACAGAAACATTTTGACACCATATTTTGCTTTATACTCTCAGCATTATGTACTTGAGCAAGTAGAGGAAGCATACAAAACACCCTTTTTTCCTTTATACACATTACCAAAAATTACCATGCAAAGACACGGCAATTGTTAATCATCAGAGCACCACAAAGCAAACCAAAACAACCCTCTCTCCACCTCCTAGTTATCCTTATGGAAGTGGCCAAAGCACATGCAGGAAATTTGCCACCATTCCTCACTCTATAACAAAGGACAATGTCAAACCAGAAGTTTTGACCAGGCTTCAGGGAGAAGATGAATAGTATCAAAATAATTGAAAAATAGCTTTTTTTGCTGTGTGGAACAAGCAACCCACACCTTTTTAACAAGATTTATAGACAAAGCTGGAGCTTCATGGGTTTCAAGGGCATATCACAGAATAAAGACTTACAAAAATGAACACAAACCTTGTGATTATTCCTGGGAGCATGACAGCACTGCTACAGGTAAACCCTTGGAGGATCATTTACAGAAGACATATAGATTGGTGGCTGCCAGGTTAGATCCATGAACTCCAAGCGGGAGAATCCAGAATCCACTTGTGGTTCAAGTGTGACAAGGCATTCTCACTGCCTGGGAGAGAAGCGTTAGTGAGTCCACGGGCAAAGGAGTCAAAGTGCCCTCCACACCACACATGGGCCTGGAGATGTACATCCAGGAGGATGAGGCATGGCAGGAGTTGGGAGGGAGGTGATGATGATGATGATGGAGAGGAAAATGGCAGCAATCACACTAAAAACATAATGCAACTGAAATAGTCATCACATATACAATTCATTCTCCTTTTCCTGCCTAAGCCTGTGTGAGGATTAACAGCTCAAAATCATATGGCTTCTCCAGGCTGTATAATATTTTACAGCTGCTTTACATGCTGGAAATAATATGCTCTGCTACTAAGGTTTGTGTTTTGTCAGGGATGAGAATTTCTTGATCTGTTCTTTCAGAATTTTGAGAGGGTGGGTTGCAATACTGTACTATTTGCTGACAGATATCTTGATTCTGGACATGTTTTAGAAGAGATGTGTAAAGTAAATTACTATTTTGAATCTCACTATTTTGTTAATAGCTGCTATACTGTTATTTAAATAACTCCCACTAGTTCCATTTTCACAAAAGCTCTTCCAGTGCATTATGCAAATCTACTTTAGCACAATTTTCATGGGTCTTGAAATTTCCAGCTCTGTCATATTCAGCAGAGAAAAATTGTGCATAATGGTTTAAAAGTTATAATGATTCCTATTTCATTGTTATTTGTCTCATTAATGCTGCAGGATTATATCTATTGCAGCTTTATTTATAAGGATGGATTCAAACTGTCCAGACTATTTTAAGGTTGTATCTCTAAGGAAAGTCTTTACTTCACCTGATTAGAAGTTTCTGAAATTGTTTCATTATAGGCTAAGCAACCAGAACCCAGATCCGATTCCCCTGAAAAATACTGTGAGATTGTCACACATCCTGTACTATGGAGGATAACATTCTACCATCTTCTCTCCCATACACTGAATTGAGTTTTCAAGGGCCAGTGTATTCAGTGGTCTGGGAGCTACATGGTATACTCTTAGACATGCAGAATACTTTGCTTACAGCGAAGCCATACAAACTCATAATATTTTTCCATGTAATTAACTTTGTCATGGTATCAATTATTTTCTGTGCCAGCTGCAAGTAATTTATACATAAAAAGAGCTGTTTTATCCATGGACTTTAATTTAGGCAATTGCATTTACATTTCTGATTCCAACCCTACGCTTGACTGTTTTCTGAGTTGTTTACAAGTCAGCTGCAATATCCCTGGGCACTTAATGTTCCCAAGATTGCAGTGCTATATGCAATCACAACATGCATACATTTATGTAGTCAAATTTGGAAGCAAAAGGGCCTTTTAACTTCTCAGAGAGATGGCAGAGCAGGTTGAAAGTTACAATGCTCTTGCAGTGCTACAGATTTGTGTGTTCTAGTTCTACCATCTCAACGAATAATCATCAGCACAGCAGGCAACCACAGCTCAGGTTCAAATAACATGCTGTGGATATGCTTGTCATAAGATATGGAGATGCAAATCTGCATTTTCTTTTGCCTTGCCCAGTAAATTATACAGCCTGAAACAACTTTAAGACTTCTTTTGAAATATAAGACTAATTTATACATCATTATTATTTCTATTCCATGAGATATAAATGGGATAAGACATTCTGATCTCATCACTGAAAATTCAGTGAGGCATTTCGTCAAAGGGGAATTGATAATAAACCACCATTGATTGAGATCCAACCAGCAACATCTGAGCCCAGGCAGATACAAGAGCCCTGAGGCTGCAGTGCCTCCAGTCAAGTGAGTACCTTTTGGTTTTCCCTTCCTCCTGCAGCTGGGCATCCTGCGCTGTCTCCTGGCATCCTCTGCCTTGTTACACGGGGCTGCTTGGCAGCTGGAATACCAGCCCAGGGCCAGAGGTGCAGCAAGCCAGAGAGGCCTTAGTGAGAGCATTAAGACATGCTGCAGACTGTAAAGGCCATGCTCTGTGAGCTGCCAACAGATCACAGGGCTGAGGAGGGGAGTCAGACCAGGGCAGCAGAAGCACAAATCTCACAAGAAATCATCCAAACTCTTCTCATGTTCCTTGCCAACTGGAACATCTTCTTTGAGCCACAATATTTACCCTTGTACTGAGGTTGAAGTGCCCTTTGGGCAAAGTCTCTATGAGGAGTCTAAAACATCTAGAATCTTTCCTTGCCAGTGAAAAATACACTGGCTCTCAGAGTGTTCTGCAGGATATAATTATATCAGGTAGATCTCTGTGGAGACACCTAACTTGTCAAAGGCAAGTTAGAGACTAGGCAAAATGAGAAATCTTTCCTCATCATTGCCAAAGCAGAACTGAATTTTTGCCTTCCAACTTATGCATAATTCAAGTGAATAATAAGTATAATTTTAGTGTTTTAGTGAAATGTGCAGAAAACACAGACAGTATAAAATGAGCTTTATATTGGTTGGCTATTTGAATATTTGATCTGTACACCACATCCTCCATTAAAAACATGTTAATTTAAGCTTTGGATTTTTGAGTGGGTTTCACCAGGTACTGGGCACACAGGTTTCAAAAATTCTTGTCTTCTTCTTTTGGCACTTCTTATTCATAAATCAGGTTAGCCTATACGAGATGGGAAATAAAGACCTTCAAAGATACAGGAATATTTTATACTTAAGACAAAATTATCCTCCTACCCTTCTGTCAGGAGACCCTCCTGCTCTAAGCATCAAGCTCTGATTAACTACAGCCAGCTTTCTCTTTTCTACCCAGGGTCTTTAATGCAGCCAAGCAGCTACTGGCATTTCCACCAGAGCTCCCAGAATGGCCCAGAGGGCTGAGTGGGGCTGCCAGCCCACACTCTGTTCATTCAGACACTGCAGCTGCACAGTAGAGGGAGATCCAGAGCCCTGGTAAGGACCCACCAGACATAAATAGAAAATGGGAAGTCTGTTAATGGCACTTATTGAGAAAATGCTATCTTGGGCATATATGTTTTCATTTCTTGTCATCCTAAGAAGTAAGCAATAACCCTTGATAAGCTGACTAATAACAGGTTGTGCTGAGAATCTATATATAAAGGAGAAACACACTTCAGAACAGATAGGTTGTGAAATACTGCTTACTTATTTAAAAACAAATGGAAAACCCACACAACTATTTTTTTTCTCAGTTTTGCAGAAGCAGGAGGAACATTCTGAACAACTTTTTACTTCGTGTTCACAAGAGAATAAAGGTTGTAAAGACATTTCTTTATGTCTTCACCCTCCAGGCACAGCCCACAATAATGATGATACACTCCCCTGGCTGCAGAAGGGACTGGGCACCAGGGGAAATTTTGATGCACCAAGCAGCAGGAGCCACAGGAGACACAGAAGCTGCAGGAGTGGGAAGAAGGGCATGAGCATCCCCAAGAGAGAATGAAGTGGTTCAAGCAGGCATAGGCATGTGCTTGCATTGCATGTGCAATGATCAAAGCATATCACTGGCTGCCAGAAGCCACTGAAGATATAGCAGATTTCTACTAATTTAAAATACCTGTCTTCAATAAAAATGTCACGATTCATTTGGATTTTTCCCATTTACTGAAAATAAGGCACTTCAAGACAACAGAAAATGTTGTCACCACCAGATCTCCTGCTGGGAGGCCTTGTCTGTGCACAGTACCAGAACTGTGGGCTGCTAGGGGTGGCACAGGTGTCCCTCTCACCTGAACTTCAAGCAGGCAGGGTGGACATTACACTTACAACTGTCACAGAAAAAAAAAAATATGTCCACCAGTACTTATATAATTCAGATTTATATAAATATGTAGGATTCTTTAAAAGGGGTAAATTTTTTAAAAAAATCTACTTTTTCAAAATATTTAAGCACGCCAAAAGACATTTTTCAGACTTTCCTGAAAAAAAACCTATACCTTGTTTCTATACCACACAGTAATAATTTAACATTAGGAAAGGATATTGCCTAAGAAAGGAGGATACTCTCTTATTTTATAAATTATGAAGTTCATTTTGTTATCTACAGACCGAAGGCTTCATTTTTAATTTGTGTGTTTAATAAACCCAGCTTGACATAATGTACTGCAGTTATCAAGTTTGTCAGCGTTTTTGCAGAAGCTGAACTTTCTTCTGACAAATGTTTCCAGTCAATTAAATTAAAATAGAGAGCAGCACAATGAAGTGTGTTACTGCTCAGTCTTTAATAAACCAGTTGTGTTTTCCTGAGTCTCTCCCAGCTTCTTGACAGGGGTACCAGTTCCATAGCACCCTGCCTGATGCTGAGGCCACCAGCAAGGTGGTTCAGCTGTCCCCATCCTGGGAAGGAGGTGACCATTAATGCACCCCATGGCTTATCAAGAGAAACCACCCAAAACTTTTTTTTACATGTGCTACGTAAATCTCCAGCTGTCAATTTTAACATCAACAATAAAAAGAAAGATTTGACTTGCAAGAGGTTGAGGTACCTGTGCTCTTCTCAGCATCCTACTCTGGCAGAAATGTATTTCTTGAATTAGCCGTGGAGGCAGGCCACAGCTTGCCAAAGACCACTCGGCCAGTAGAAAGATGCCCATGCTGAAGTTCAAGAGCAGACAGCTTGCATGCTTCTGTGGAGTTATCTACCTGTTGTCCTGGTTTTCAGCTTTCTACTTTGGAGTCAGAATTTTCTCACACACTTTCATGTAAACAAAGCAATGTTTTTCTGTAGTTATCTATCTTGCTTACATTCTTTTCTGTANCTCTTCTCTAGAAATCTATATAAGCTGAAAGAAAAAAATTAAACTTCCTCTTTTCCTGTTCCGATTCTGCTGTGGTCACTGCGTTTCCCTTGTGATGGTATTGCGCCATCTACAAACCACTACACCATAAAAACACTTAAAAATTAAAACACTGATTATGTTGTAGAGCACTTAGAAGCCTTGTAAGAAATTGTATTAATAAACATGAAGTAGTTGATGCCTGGGAGGCAAGAAAGTGCCCAGGATAATACAAACCTGTTCAGATCCTTGCCTTAAGGCACTGATCTTGGAAAGCAAAAACATTTCAGCGCAACACCCAAAAAACCCCCCAAAACTATCCCTCTCAGCTTTTCCTTTACTTTTTTTCAGGACACATGTTGCCTCTGTGTCCTTGTGCTTCAATGAACTCCCTTGGGTCAGCAGTGTTTGAGCTCTTGTGCCTTCAGTACCAGCACTCTCTGTCAGGAGCACGGGGAGGATTTTTGGGACCACAGCGCCTGGGCCTGCACACTGCAATAAGCACAAGTGTTTCAGTCTTTCCTTCCCAGAGATTTACAGAGGAGCTGCTTGACATTTAGGAACAGTTACCACTACAGTCTCAGTAGGACTGAGCTGGAAGGAACATGCTCCTAGCAAGAAGCTGAGAGGAGACACCCAGAAGGAAAGTTCTCATAAAGCCTGCAGTGACACTGCAACAGGTTAAAGTGAGACAACCCAGATTTGTCCACAGATTGGTGATCTTAACCTTGCAGCTGCAGATGGGGGAGATGCTGGGGCAAAGAAAGAAAGAAGAGGAAGGGGAAGACAAGCAGCACTCCCAGACAGCCACCTCTGCTTCTGTAGGGGCAGCAATAGCTGCTGCCCAGGCTGCAGCTCATGTGTGCTGGGAAGGGCCTCACCACCACTCATGCCTTTTCCCTTTGCAGGTGGGACTCACAGGCAGCACTTTCTGAGATTCAAGGAGACAGTCTAAAGCCATAATTCAGTTTCATGCCAAAGTAAAGACATGTCCTCTCCAGCAGACATGGATGACCTTTCCCTTTAACCACCACTTAGATTTATGGCTGTGACAAACAACAATCTTCTCCTATTTTTTTTTCTGCTCACAATGATACAAAATAGAGTTGGACAAGCATAGAAACAAGAGATTGTATAACACAGCTGCCCTGAAGTGTTTTTTGTTATAATTTTTAAATCAATAAGTCCAGAGAGCAGAATAAGCACTGCATCTACACCCACTGCCAGACATTGGCAATCTATAGATACAGTAAATGACATTAATAGAAAGAAGAATCCAATCAAAAAGCACTATACTGAGGTTTATCAAAGCACAGTGAAGCTTTTTTTTTTCCCTAGTCCAGAGCGAAGAGCAACTCAAGGCTGGTGCCTGGCTGACATTGCCAGGTTAAGATCCCCATGATCAAACAAAAGCCTCAATGGACAGATGAACAGAGAAATACAGGAGATGAGGAGTTAGAGTTAATGCCTGACAGAGTGAAAAAAAGAAGCCAAGGAGAGATTTAAGCAGTTTCAAAGGATCAAAACCAGAGCCCAGAAGACAAATGAGGCCACAGCATGTTAAATGAGGCAAGTGAGTTTGGAAACATTTGTGTATTTAGCTTCCTAACTGGAGCTCAGCTCCAAGGCAGAAGTGTTAAACAACCACCTGATCAGAATTTGTAAGGAAACAGCATACAAGCTAAAACATGGAAGGAAACAGCATACAAGCTAAAACATGGAAGCTGCATTTAGATGCATGCAATAAAACTGTCAAGATTTTAGAAGTCCCGCTAGATAAATCAGATGCTTTTTGTCTAAATGCTAAATGAGAATAAGTAAATCACATTTCCTTTTCAGGAAGTACTGGCAGTATTTCAAGATGTATTTAACTAATCTCACAATGTGTATTTTTTTCCTGTAGTTAATCTTCTATGAAAAAGAACTATTAGGAAATCAAAATATTATGGCTAAGCCTTACTAATTGCTCTTAGGTACAGAAAGGTAAAACCTCTTTCACCTCACGTGTGAAAAATGTGAGAAATAGGAAGAACTTAGGAATATAAAACAACAGAAAATAAAAATAAGAGAATGGAACTCATTCCCTTCAAGTTGTTCAATAGCCCTCTGTATATATATACAAACTTAGTTCAGATCCCAGTAAATTTGGGACTAACTCCTTCCCACATTAGTGGAAGAACACATCTATTAAAACCTGTGTAAATCTTTACACAAAACCCAAAGGAATAGAAAAGGAAAAAGGCAGAAAAATTGCTCACTCTCCTGCCCACACAGTCTGGATAGAGGCACTGGATGGTACCTGCCCTCACTGCACACATCCTGCTCCTGCCTGCTGTACTGGATGAATGAATCTGCCCCAGCTGCATGTACCAGGCAAGGTCCTCTCCTTGAAACCCTGGGAGCATAAATATTCAAGCTTAGTTGCTTCAGCACAGACCTCCAGTGTTTCATGAAGTCAAAACTTCCATTTTCAGAATAGTGTTGGCACAAAATCCCCAACTTTTCAACAAAGTCAAACCCCAGAAAGTAGTCAAGCTTTGGATTGGGAAATTCTTAGGCTTCCCAAATTTGTCTAAAATACTAATTCCCTCTAGAAAAATGTGTGGTTATGGTAAACTAACTCCAGAATTTACA
This sequence comes from Horornis vulcanius, assembly GCA_013401035.1. Taxonomy (NCBI): domain Eukaryota; kingdom Metazoa; phylum Chordata; class Aves; order Passeriformes; family Scotocercidae; genus Horornis; species Horornis vulcanius. The sequence goes on along the minus strand of VZUA01060714.1, from coordinate 21,952 downwards.
GACACAGTCTGGCTGTAAGATTAAAGCCAGGTTTGTATTTTGATAGAAATATTTTGAAGCAACCACAAAGATTCATCTGGAGGTACCTAAAATCAGACAGAAATCCAGTCCAGGATCTTTCTTAGTAGTGATCATTATGGTGATCTCCTGCTGATCCTGTCCCACAGCTTTTCCAAGATAATTGGGTGCCCAGAAGATATATATTTAGAACACTGTTGTACTCATAATTTATGTGAACAAAATACAGAGTCCCTTGACCTTCCATTACATTTATTCTGCAGTATATACTGCAGGGGAAAAATTCAGTAAATCACGACTGGATTTACTTGGAATTCAGTAAATTATTAAAGTACATATATTCTGAGAATATAAAGCTTTTTATGTTAATATGGCAGAAATTAGTCATTTCCTTCCATAGATTGACATGTAACAAACAAGTGGAGAAAGGGTAGATACAGTGTGTTATGTATGAGAACTGACATCTTCATCTGTGCTGCAGCGACTGCATTTCATCTTTACAGAGTGCTGAGAAATCAAGAAGTTATATAACTTAGTGAAAAGCTGATCGGGCCAGTGACATTTTAAATCTCACTCTGTGAAAATCAGTTGCAAGATGTGAAAAGAAAAAAAAACCTCTTCAGGAACCAAAATCTCCATCCCATAATATACCCGTATACATGTGCACTCTAAAATAAAAAAGAGCAATGAAACTTTGAAGAAAAAGGGAGTGTGGGAGGGAAGTAGAAGGACAGGCAGAGCAGAGAAGGAACAGAATAATCACAGATCATTTCAAGATACTGTTATGAGGAAGCAAAAAGACAAATTATTTTGACTGTACCCTTTTGATTCTGCTCATGCTAAATAGTAAATAGGTAACATAGTAGCAATTTACTATGTATTTATGTATGTATTTACTATGGAGCTTAATTGGAATTAGAAAGCCAAACAATCCTTACATACATAAAAAAGCACATGCTTTTTTAACCTGGAAGCACAACACAGCCCTACTTGGATCAGTCTTTACTTTTCTAAGGGAAAATGGCCCCATCAAATGGATTTAAAGCTATCTGTGATTGGAAGCAGATTAGGAAAAGTCAACAGACCTAATTTATTTTCCAGTTGTCTCAGCAAGAAAACACAAAAGAGACAATGATACTGACTCAGGAACCATAAAGGAATCTCTACAATCCACAAAAATTGATTTTTTGATATTCACAACGATCACTCTCACTTTTTATCCACTCAAACATGGGTCACCACCAAAAAAAAAAAAAAAAAGATCTGGTAATTCTCATTTGATTCATATACAA
>VZUA01060714.1:2580-15342 GCA_013401035.1 Horornis vulcanius | reverse complement strand
CATTCCAAGGGAAACTCCAGCTTTCCCTGGCAAACACCTGTCTTCCTAAACCAAGACAGCAAGGAAACTAGATAGCATTATAAAGGCTAAGAAATACAAATAAGTAAAAAAGAGTTCATTTTGTAGAAGCAACAGTTTTAGCATCAACCTTTTGGGAAAATGAGTATACATATGTACCTACACTGCTTTGGAAGGCAAAGCTTTATCAAGTGTATCAGCTCAGTCGGTATTTTCCAAATTCAGTAGATAAAAAGTGAACTACCGTATTTCTTTCTCATTATTTACATTGACATGTTTCCTGTGCATTCAGGAGGAACATTTAGATTCAGACCACTGAAAAAGTACAAGTTGTCTCCCTGTTCTGTTCTCTGCAGCACAAATCTTTCCTTTCAGCAGTTTTCTCTGCTTTGAAAGGCAATGCAATCAGATTCTGAGCGGCAGAATAGAATTACTATTTCAGGCCATGAATTGCACTATTCCTATTTAGAGGAACATCCTGTGTTCAAAAGCACTGAACAGCCAGAACACCTATTANCCAAACTCATGCATTTGAGTTTGGTTTTGTTCACAGAGTAAATGTCTTTGCCTCCATCTTTATCAGACAGTTGGTAATACCTCCACCTGTGAGTGGAAAATCAATAATGAACTGAAAATCATTACAAGTCATTACAAATCATTAACAAGTCAGTTAGAGCACAGGAGGGCTACTGTGTCAAACCTCCTTGCTCTGCAAATCTGTAACGTCTTCCACTGCTGTTCAGCTTCTGTGGACATATTCACCATCAAATACAAACAGAAAAAACTAAAGCCAAAACAGAAGCCACCAGCCACGCAAGGTGTAGGCAGCTAACTGGGACACAGAGCAGTTCTGGAAAGTGACACCCACAATTACAAAACCCACTGTCTGTTCTCTGACTGAAGCCTAATGGCTGATATGACCAATTTGGGAGTTTGCCATAATTTATGACATTATACAAGGATCCATTGACATGGAATGCGTGGTCTGTCTAATTAATTGAACTGTGAGCCCAGGATGCAGAGATAGAGGCTGGCAATGTGGAACATGGACACACAGGTCCTGAGCTTTCCTTGGAACACCATACCACTCCTCACTCCCCCACAAGCCATATTTGAAAAAAAGCTGGGTTGTGACAGGTCTATTTAATAGTAAATCACCGGTTCTGAGAAGCTCCCACCATCTCTGCACATCCATTTTCACATTTGTATTTCCTGCCACTGTTCTTTAACCTTCTCTCTTCTCATGTTCATAGCATCACATTTGACCCACAGCCCCCCAAAACACCACCAGCTCCTCCTTCGAGTGTCCTCTAAAGGTTCATGTCATGGAAACCACCAGCTGAATGAGATCATGGCACACCCAAGCCTTGAGCCTGTGCACTCAGTGGACACAGAGAGGAAGAACCCACAGTGTAATCCAAGATGATCCCTTCATCAGAGATGTATTTCATTCCCAGTGCTTATTGCTTCCCCTCAACTTTCTGCTGTGTCAATTGGAAGTGGTATCTGTGTACACCAGAGGAACTGTTATCTGTACCTCCAGCTCTGCAGGACACTCATCTCAGAAAGAGCAAGGAATCAGGAATCAGCCAAAAGGGGAACATGCATAACAATATGGAGGAGAATTCAGGTACTATGAAATCTCTGAAGTTTTCACCACTGCTCCTAAGGAAAGGCAGGAGTGATACCCTGCTAACACTGCATCCTCAAAAACCCCTGGGAAGAGAGTAAATACTATGCAGCTCCTCTGGCCAGTAGATTTGGCCTCTCACTCCTTTGATGGACAGGGATACCATAAAAGTATTCCTTCTACCTATGATGGTGGACATACATCTGTTATTTACAAGTAGTTTTTCTCTTCTCATGTTCAGTACATGTGCATCCTCTTTCAGGGCAGGTTATCCTAGATTAGCAAAGCTTGACTGGCAGTGGGTAAGGCCTAAGTACAAATTGTGATGTACCCTTGCTAATATATTTTCCAACCCTTAGAACAAAGGAAAAATGCAAGAATGAAAACAAAGCATCACTATTATTAATATCAAAATTTTATTTCTTTTTTTCTGAAGGTGATGGTAAAATAATTAGTTCTAAGCTACAGCAGCAATCTTCCATCTTAAATAAGCTCTTTAAGAAACTCTGACTTGCAGAAACAAAGAAAGGAGCTAGGAAAATCCAGAAACTAATGTCATGATGTAGAAAAAACCCCCACAAACCCAGAAGTGTGCTTGTGAGCTCACTAGGGGCTCCTTTGGTGCAAGTAAAGGATGATGATGATGTGAAGACCAGTGTCACTCAGTTCAGGACACAATCTATTTTGACACAACCTACATTAGGGCCAAATTCTTGTACCAGTGTGAAAAGAAGCAGAACCATTTTCGTGATGCAGCACTGCACTCATGAGGCTGGAACTGAGGCTTACATTTCTGTAGGCATGCAAAAAAGCAGCAGGTGACAGTAGAGATTGTGGCATATTTTCCCTGCTGCCATGACCTGCTGTGAATCAAGGCTGGACTCTACAGCCAGACAGAAATTTTCATTGCAACCTCACTATTCCATTCTGCAGGAATACGAGACTGATACATAACTTCATGCAAATTCATAGACTTCAAGATTTTAAGCCCTATCTAAGCCCTGGTTAACATCCCTTTATTTATGCACCATATTGCTTGGAGAGGAGAATGAGAATCAGGCTCATTTCTGCTACCTGGTAGAGGTATACCAGAGAAATAAAGCTTGGTCATAGGTAGGAATGAAAAATTAGAATAAAATTTTTGATGCTTTGTCATTGAATCTTGCTAAAAGAGCTCTCTATAACTCCAAATATAGCCTGTTCATAAATCTTCCATAGCAGACAAGAAAACAAAAACAAGTAATAAAATATCTGCCTTTGCAAACTGAGCGATAAAATTAAATAGCTGAGTAAAAATCTGAAAACTGGGGTTTTTAAAATTTATTCACCACCTTGTATTATGTGAAGGGTGATATGACCATTTTATGGCAACGTCATGTATATTGCATCCCTAAAATATTTGGAAGAACTCTAAAGATTTTGCAATTCTACATTTAAACCTAATATTTGCATAGTAAGAACACATCCTTCTGCAATGGGCAAACTTTGGTTTTCCTTTAGGCTGACTCCTCTACTCTGCCCTCACTTGCACTCTGCCATGTCAGGCAGTTGATTATCTGGTGGGTACCGTGAATTCTCAGAACAATTAATACTTTACACCAAGGGAACATTAGACTCCCATACTCCATTGCAAGCACAAGCAGAAGCTACATGCACTTGCCTGTAAGGTTACATGAAATTAATCCTTTCTATCTTATATTTTTAATTGGGTATTCCACTAATTTTTTCAGTGCTTCTTCACTTTGAATTTGCTCTTGATATTTTGCACAAGTTTTAAGCGATCACAAGTATTGTACCGGTGCTGAACAGAATAATACATTTTGGCACCCATATATTATCACTTTCCTTTTTCTCTATTTTATTTGTCTCACATATCCTATGCCTTATTTCTTCATAACTTTTGTCTTTGTTCTTCTCATTCTTACATCTCATTTATTTCATTGCATTATTTTTCTTTCCATTTTTCTTTCTCAGTAGACTGCCAAAAAAAGTTTGTAAGTACTTTAGTTTTACAATGTCCTAACACTATTTTGAGGATGTTTTAGAAGAAAATCTCAAGTGATGAAATTTTTTGTGAACCTCTGTTCTCTCTGAAGGAACATTTTTATGCCCTGTCATCATAATGTTGCATAATCAGCAGTCAGAGAGCATCATGTAGACATGGATGAATTCTGCCTTCATTGGCTGCACAGGGGGCTCAAACTGACATTACAGGACTTGTCACATGTCTTTTCTATGTGACAATCCAGAAGAATCTTGTGGAAATGCACTTTCCCAGAGAAATGGGGTATCAATAATGTCAAAACCAAAACAGTTAAAAAAAAATCCAAAACAATTGGAGAAGGCCCAGACAAAAGAAAGGGCTAGAATTTATAATATATGTAGACATAGGTGTTCTTCTCATTCTGTTGCCTTACTTTGGCAAAGCCCTTCTCTTCATGGCATGTTTTGACAGCTTGCCTCCCAATTTTCCCCATTCCAAACGAACCAGTAACACAAAGTAGAACTGGACCTGGCAGCCTGTTAGTGTGGCACCCAAGCAGAAACTTAAAATGTCAGTTGTATTCAGGAGTGGAGGGACAAGCAGCCCTTCACAGAAACATCTCTGTTGGAAAAGATTTAAGAAAACATAACAGAAGAGCAAGGAATACCTTTGTCTACCATCTAATTTTCTTAATTACACTACTGTAGGGCTGCTTTACTTTGCCACATTTACACGTTTTTTAAATACCTCCAGGGATGGTGACTCTCTTCCCTGGTGTAAGAAATGGTCTGAAGATCCCTCATCCGCCTCATGACCATCACCAAGGACAAAGACTGAGACCTCAAGGCAACTGAAACCCTAAAATCCTACACAGGAGTTCTGGCCTGGCTGAGGTGGGATGTCTGCCAAGTGTTGTCTGCAGGTGCCCTCACTGGCCCAAGGAACTGGTTCCTATGGGAACCTGTGCAGGAACAATGGACTGGTCACAGCCACTGGCTGTGCTTGCTGCAGCACTTGTCTGTGCTGTTCTACTGAGTGGACATTTGTTCTGTAACGACCACCGGGGCACTTCATCCTGTTCCCTCAACTGCACCTGCTGCCCATCCTCCACCTTTTGGTCAACTGCCTGCTGCTTCAAAAGAACTATAAGAAGCTCCCCAATTTCAACCAAGATTTGAGTACTCCCTGACAGAGAGAAGATGGATCTATTGGCCAGTGTGGACCACGAGGACCTTGTCTTCTCCATTGGCAGCTATATTCCCCTCTCTTTCTCTCTCTGTTTCTTTCTCTCTCTCTTTTTCCCTCTATTGCATACTGAGTTGTGTGCACTCAATAAAAGTGTGATTATAAAAAGTGTGATTAATAAAAGCTGATTGAAATATAAATTGTGTTTGTCCCCTGCTTTGACTTTTTGCACTCCGAGATCAATACACGAACCATCACGACTCCCGCTTGTATTTAGTGGATCATGACACCTGGGCAGCCTCTACCAATGTTTGGACAGCTTTTTCAATAAAGAATTTTTTCCTAATATCCAATCTCAAACTCCCCTGGTAAAGCTTGAGGTTCATCTTACCATTTGTAACTTGGGAGAAGAGACCAACACCCACCAGGCCACAGACTCATCTCAGGGAGTTGAAGAGATGAGTAAGGTCCCCCCACCCTCCTTTCCCTCAGGCTAAACAACTCAAGTTTCCTCAGCTGCTCCTCCTCACACTTGTGCTCCAGACCCTTTCTCCAGCTCCCTTGCCCTTCCCTGGACATGCTCTAGCACTTCTATGTCTTTTTTGAAGCAAGCGACCAAATACTGGACACAGCACTCAAGGTATGGCTTCACCAATGCCCAGCACAGAGGGACAATCCCTGCCCTGCTCCTGCTGGCCACACCACTGCTGATCCAGGCCAGGATGTCATTGGCCTTCTTGGCCACCTGGGCACACACTGGCTCATGTCCAACCCCTGTTGCCCAGCCCTCCCAAATGAGTTAATTAAAGGACTGTATTCACTGACAGTTTGCCACCAGAGTGACACAAAATTATTGGAAAACCCTATAGTTCTCATTTTTTAGAAGTTAACAACAAATACTTCCCATTTTCTTAAACAATAACAAGTGTGAGATCTGCTTTTGCTATATTTTCATCAGTTCTAGTGAAAACACAACAAATACTGCAGTAAAGTGATTAGTCTAGGAGAAAACATCCTATTTTAGCAAAAGCCACTGTAAACTTGACTTCAGTGAAAACTGTCCTATAGGTTCTTTCCCTCTCTTAAGGAACTCTGAGAACTCTGAACATTTTAAAGGCTACAAACACTGAATATATATAGATATACCTTCCTGCATGTAATATGAAGTAAGCAAGTGGACTGCATTAAAATACAATCTATTTTCTCTTTCCAAATACACACACAAAGGAAGACTCAATTCCAGCAATTCATAATAAAGGGAACACACAATGGGGCATATTCTCAAAACTGAACAAAGCTCTTCATCTTCTGTCTATTTTTTAAAGATACTGGACAGAAAAAATGAGAATCTTATCAGTTTCTATTAACTCTCCAGCATTCATACCTTGAGAGTTAAATTCAAATGTTCCTCTCAATAAAAATGTCCAAGAAACAGACCTATTGTGGTATTTTTGCATTTGAAGATTTACTTGATTTTGTTACAACAGCATTTCCCATTCTCTACAACACATCTGGGCTCTTCCAGAAGCTATCATACCAGCTTAACTTGAAACATATGGCTACCGTGAGAGAAAAATTAGTGTAATATCTTGGTTTCCTTGTTATTTCATCCCTGGGAATCCAGCAAATATAAGTATTCCATTCTAGAGCATTATTTATTCTGAAAAACTCTCTCCTGCTTTCTGTAATTCTTAAGTTTTTTCTGTGGTCTTCAGCCTGGATCTTATGGCATGACAAGTATCTGCTGGAATGAGCAAGAAAGGCTGAAGGAACCCTAAGTTTAATGCATTTCACAAGAAGAAATTCATCTTTGTAAAATAACATCCCTCCTTCAAAATGCTTCTAGATTTCTTGTCACAATTTATGTACCATTTGACAGGTCTAACTGTAAGCAGGGATCAAATTTAGACCCAAACTTTAAATAAATTCTGTGCAAGTGAAAAATGGCTACCTGAACAGACACTGTTGGCAATTAAAGGTGACAAATTATTGCTGCAGAAAGAAGTAGCTTGAGGTCAAAATCTTGTCACTGTAGAAAATAATAATCATAGATATGCTTTTCAAAAAAAAAAAAAACCAACCAAAAACCAACAAAAATAACTCATGTCTGTGCCTATTCCTTGTCAAGATAGAAGTTATTTAAAAAAAAATACAATGCTAGCACAAATCTTCTAATTCTGTGACAATCAAGTTAGGTACTTCCCTTTTCAGCCAGTGTCACTGAAACAAAAGAGAGCAAGTTGACTTCAAATGGAGCATCACTGGAAACACAGGATTTTGGGTACCTCTTTTACCCTGAATGTGTTAAACATAAGCTACATTGGTAGAACTTAAGCTGGTTTGTTGCATCAGTAAAATATTTTGATTATATTTAACATACTTGGAAACAGTAAAAAGTATTTATCAAGAAAATGCATCTTTATTTCAGATGTTTCTAGAAGGTGTAAGGAAGATCAGTGTGGAAAAATCAAATGATGATTAACTTTTTGTTAATGTTTGCCATTGCAGACAGTAATAAATACTGGGAAAACAAGTGTGAAGAACTTAAAAGGTATAGATTGCTATGGTGGTTGTTCTCACCTGGCAGGCAAGCAACCACTTAGCTTCTCATTCTCTCCATCTCCAATGGGACATGAAAGAAAATAGGAATAATGAGAATGAGAAAACCTATGGGTAGAAATAAAGACAGGGAAAACACTAATCAAGTACTATTGCAGGCAAAACAGCCTCACTTCAGGGACATTTAATTTACTGACATTAAGTATAAATATTTAATTAATGATTCATCTATTGGGAAAGAAACAAAAGAGGAAAAATATTCTTTCTCTTCTCTGCCACAACCTTATTCCAGACCACTTTTCTTGTCCTTTTCTGGTCTCCACTCATCATGTTACCACTGTGGGCTATACTCAGCCCCTTGGGTGATGGCCAGAGGATGAAGGGTCAGATGACAGCAGTTTTTCCCAGTCACTCTCTTTTTCCTACTCTTGTCTTCCACTGCTCCTTCCTTCTCATTTGCTTCTTCTGCTTCAACACAGGCCTTCCATGGGCCCTGGTCCCTTTGGGAGAGCACCTGCTCCAGCATGGGCTGACCCATGTGCCACAGTTCCTCTGCTGTGGAGCAGCTCCTCCTGCTCTGGCCGTGGTTGCTCTGTCCCCTTCTCTGGGCACGGGTGCCCCTTATCCAGGCTGACTGCAGAGGTGCTCCTGGGGTGTGATGGGCTCAGCTGAGGCTCCCATACAGGGCTGGGACCTGGGATCTGAGCACAGGGCACTTCTCACACAGCCCATCCCAAAGCCCCCCTCTGGCAAAACGTTGGCAGTGGCACCAAATACAACTGCTAAGTGTCAGGAAGAGACCAAAGATTTAAAGTGTTTGGAAAAAGGCTTTTGTAAATAGAAAGCATGGAGGGTAGCTTTAAAATGCATGCTGCATTCCAAAACATGTAAAATATTTGCCTTAGTAAAAACAATGAAATAAAAAGATCTTATTATAAATAATAAAAATACTTAAATGAGAAAATTAGGTAGATCATCAATATTGTGTTAATTTGCAACCAATTGCTTATATCTGGAGTAGTGAATTTCTCTGAAAGGATCAATGAATCTGGAATTGCTTATTGTGTTGATATCTAACATGAGAAGGATTAGGTTTTTTTTCTGAAAATAAAGGTTTTCTAAAAGTTTTCTAAAAGTTTTTTAAACTTCTTAGATTTATACTGATAAAATTTGTTACTTTTTTTTTCTATCTTTAGAACATTCCTATAAAGTGTTTTTTCTTATCTTTACCTTTATACTTACTTTGTTTAATACATATTAGTAGCAGAAAAGAACTCTAGAAAAATGTAGTTGATGGCTTTGGCCATTTGTTTCTCAAGATCTGTTTAGGAAAATTGTAAAGTTTGAGAAATTGCTTATAAAACAAATAGTTTATTCAGTCAGGTCTTTTCCCCCATCCCTATTCCAATTTCATCTTGCAGCTTCTAGCTTCAGCTAGAAGAGGAGGGAAATGCCTCACAAAGCTGCAGGTACCTTAGCCTGCACATCCTGGGGTGGATTGGCTCTAGGCTCCACAGGGTGCTTCTTTCAGAAGTTTATTCCACTGGCTTCTTGTGGAGTTCAAAGCTTGTCTGGGCTCCTGCTGCATTTATATACATGATTTGGTGGTGTACTGGAGAAGACTGAGGGATTTTGAAATTCTTCTTGATATTCATTGAAAGTAAAACAAAGGATAGTTGTGGGACACTTTTACTGCAACAACCTAATCTTTCCAGTAAATCTGATACAGCCAGGCTGTACTCTGACAGTACTTGACATGAGTTAGCAAAGGCATGAGAGCAATGGTGACAACACTCCAGAGTACTGCCTGAAAACAGCAATGGAAAAATTCAGGTGTTGAACTAGAGCTACTTCATCCGGCAATAAAGCAAACTCCAGAGAATTTCAATGGTTGGGTGATTTACATTCTTATCAATTTCCAAATAGTTTCTCCCATAAAAACAAAGTCTTAAGAACATGACTGCTCCTTAACTTTCCCATACACAACTAAATCTAACAATTAATCTCAAGCTAAAACTACTGCAGAACATAAATCCGGGACACATTTTGGATATCAATCAGGATGCTTTTAGATGCAGTGAATCCTTACACCCAAAGTGAGCTATAACAGTGCACAACTTTCTGCACAGTTTCCCAAAGGCCAGAGCACCCCTCAGCAGCTGCAGGAGAGGAACCAGAGGTAGAGGCAGATCTACCACCACCTGGCATGGCATATCCAACCAGACAACTCAGGCAAGGCATTTCAAGAGCTTTGAAGCTAACAGAGAGGTTCAAGGTCTGAACAGAGATGTGCTGGCAGAGACATACTGAGCATAGGCTGGCAGGCTACAATGCACATTACAGCACGCTCTTTGTTCTTTGTTGCTCAGAATCAGTGGCTCTACCTCAGCCTGGCTTGGCAAATAAAAGGTACCAAACATTCAGAAAAATCCCTACAGCACAGCTGGACTGAGCATTAAGTTTGAGAACTATGATCTGAACTCCATTTCTCACCCTGTTCAGCAATAGGCTCTTGGAGTTTCCTCACCTATTGTTAGTGGCTTCAAAATTGGAGAGCAGCTGATAAGAATACATGCCATACATGGAAAGTTAAGTTCAAGAACAACTGGCATCAATGCTACTTCCAGATAGGAAAATGACACCATGCAAGTACCACAGCACTGACCAACCTCAGCAGCAGTGACACAAACATTTACAGTGACAAACACGTGTCCAGAGAGCTGAGTGATACACTACATCAGGAGCAGGCAGATTTGCAAAATTCCAGCTTCTTTTTACCAGTAATACCATCCTCCTTACCTTTCCTCTGCCAGGAGATCAGTTCTACCATAGGTCCCAGCTGGGAGTGCAGCAAAGTCACCAGCTCCTTCCTAAGGGCCACATCAAACAATGAGCTCAGTCCAGCCCTACTTATTTAAGGAATGCTCATCTTTGTTAAAACTGGTTTACAGGTATGTGTGCTGCAAACATGAGAGAACATAAAATATATCTAGAGCACACACTTACGCAAGCTTGTCTTTGCTGACGTAGAGGATGACAGCATAAATCTAAAAACATTTCCAGCTTCTCTTTGAAGAGAGATTTCCTTTCTCAGCTAGCACTATTTATTCAGTGCAGAAGAGTCACTGGGTTTAAAAACAGGATGACTCATGCTTGTTTAGATGTTTATAAGTTATGTGCAGTTACGGAAGATGTTCGGAAAAAATGTCAGGAAGGTTTAAGTACTGTTCTTTGAAGGCGCGGTGAAGTGATAGCTAATGTATTAATTTCTGAGAGCAGCTAGTCAAGCACTAAAATCAAAGTGACTTGGCTTTTTCCTTCATCATTTTATCAGTGTACACCTCTAGCTAACAAAGATCTTTTAAATATAAAACAGAGAGTTTTATAACAGTGTGCAGCGTTTAAACACATAGAAAACATGATATGGAGTGTCTTGACATTACAGCCTCACCTCAGCACTGACATTTTACAGCAAAGACATACAACTGTGGCTGATAGCACTGTAGGATTGATGTAATAATGCTCAAATAACCCACAAGAGTGTTGTTTCTTCTCTTGTCTGTATAATTAGAGTAGCACAATTTATCTACCACACACAGTTGTAAAAATATGAAATAAATATTATTATATATTATAAAATTATTATTACTAATGGCTTTGGTTTCTCTATTTAACTTGGATACTAGGGGCAGAAGAAGAAAGTTGTGTCATGCCATCCGCGACCAGCTACTCTTGAACTCTGCTACTCTGTACTCACAACAGTCCCAACAACCCACAGAAGGTAAGACAGACAGAGAAATAACTTTTTATGTCATGTGGAAATGTTTGTACTTTTTACTCACTGTGGGGTCTCACTGGGTCCTACTCCACATCTTTTCCTATCCCGTAGAAAAGGAGGCAAAGCAAAGCAAATGCATAGCACACCCCAAGCTACATCTCCTGTTCTCTACCCTTCATAAAAGCTAAGTAAAGATAAACTAATCAGGGAATAATTAGTTACAATTTGCACAATTTTGTCACCATAAGTAAAATAGCTTTTTCTCAAGATTAAAGGGACTGGAAAGCACTATGCAAAACCTTTCTTGACTTTTTCTTCTCAGGGGAATTTTTGCAAAGCTTTCTTCCAGTACTTCATGCAAGGATCTGATTATATATTTTAATTTACTTTCTCTGTAATTAGTCTAAAAAGCTGGGTCATATGAATATTTAAGCTACTTTAATTTGAGCAAATCTTCTACAGGGATACACATTATATGAGTTAGAATTTGGGGCACTGAACTCAGTATGCCCACTGGTTTAAGAAGCACTAAACTGCCTTGGAGGATGAGCAACTGCAAATGAGATTCTGATTCTCTCCACCCCAAAGAAACCGAGAATTCATGCATTTGCTTAAATTTAAAAAAGGTCTGTAGAGTAAGTTCTCAGAATATCGATCTATGTCATGCATAAGGATATGGTCAGATGTTCACCTATCAAGCAGAAGCAATGATTGAAAGGAATTGTACCTCTGCTGCTGAGATGTGACAATTCACCACAGTGCTCTCATAAACTGTGTTAAACTAATTTATCTTCCTTTCCGCTGAAAAAGATCACAAACACTCATATCTTTCAGTAGAGGGGAAAGCTACATTTTGAACAACTTTGTCTCAAAAGGAAACAATTTTCTAAGAGCAAGGCTCCCTGGCTGGGTACCAACCTAGCTGGCAGACGACAGCTGGTTGTTGTGTAGTGCCCACTGGACAAAGAGCTGAGTGCTTCCTTCCACTTGCACTTGGATCATCTGCCTTAAGAGCAAAGAAAAACTTTGCCAGATTGATTGGTTTTCCTAAGCACCAGCATGAAGGCAGCAGAGGCACATGCTGCCACAACACTGATCATATTTAGGATCAAGAGACAGGGTTAAGAATTTCCTCTAATTCACTGTCTTTGAGAATTACACACAGAAACCACTTAGCTTGCTCTCCATTCCAGATACACCAAAGAGCTGCATGACAAGAAATATATCCACCTCTTAAAACAACTATATTGTGTTGGCAGTGTTTGCTCCTTGCATAGCACAGTCAGGAGTCAGGACTTCCTCAGAGGCTTTACATTTCATCTCAAGAGTATTTCATTACTAAAGCAAGATGAGTGCTGTTAATATTCTCAAAGTTTACAATCTTCAGTTACTGTGTTTGAGCATGAGGTAATTATATTTTTGACCATTTCATTAAGTATTTTCCTTTATGATCCTGATCTCAAATATTGGCAATATATTTTTCTTTGATCACATCACATTACATCACTGTAAAGAGTGGAACATGCCAACTGTTTTATTGCACTGTTTTTTCTTCTTTAATAAAATACATTAGTCTAACACTGTATTGATGCACCATTTGGTTTGGTA
>VZUA01060712.1:17415-29069 GCA_013401035.1 Horornis vulcanius | reverse complement strand
ACTTAGCTGAAATAGACTGTAACCAAATAGTGAAATTTGCTGGGTATTGAGACATTATTATAATGCAATTTCACAGATTTTCCCTTTAATCTATGAAAACCTGGATGGCACATAAAAGAAAAAAAAGGTGTACATTTTAAATTGATGATGTGAAAGTAGAGTGCTTTTATGATTTTATTTTAGGATTTTAATTTTTAATGAATAAGCTTGTGGCAGAGAACAACAGGATAAACAGAGGAATGCTACAGTGAAGCTAAGCAATGCCCTGAAGGCAAAAAGATCCAATCAAGAGAAGCATTAAGGTTCATGAGAAGAGATAGAAAACCATTAAAGGATTTTAGAAGACCAGCAGCACTTGGTCAGCCAGCATAGAAGACTAATGATGCTTGAAGTAGCATTTTTGAGAGATAGGAGAGGGCACATAAAGTGACAAACAAGTAGAGCCTAAAGATTTCTGCAGCTGAATAGGGAATCTTTATGCATTTCTGTTTAGAAAATGAACTGTGGAAAATAAAAGCAAACAGTTTAAGGATATGTTTTATCTCTCAGCATATAAAGTCATTTAACTAAGAGTATAACAAAAGCTTAGCTTCCATTATCACAGAAAAAAGTCAGTAAATAAAATCCTGAGCAATTAAAGCCATTTGGCTACATAAAGTCTGTCCCCCTTTGTGTGCTTCACTGATAAAACTGTCAGTAGCTAAGGGCAAATAATGAAGGAGATTAATAAATAAGTACTGTACTTCTTGCATCATTCTGCCCCTAAAGGCAGATGTTTTCAGTGTTTCAAATGTTTTCATTGCTTTGGATACAAAGAACATCCCTTCAGTTATGGATAGCACAAAGGGTTTAATACTTTCTATACCAAAGGGAAACACATTGCTCTGTATTTCAGAACTAAGGCTATATACTAAAAAGCTTCTTTGAAAGCACACTCTTAATAATGAAGAATGGATTTTCTAAGAAACACACAAAATATTCTGAATGAAACTCACAGTAAAGTAAATGTTCTTGAAATCCATACCGAGTGATCAAGCTACTTACAGGTGTAGGCCTTGGGAAAAAAAGAAACACAAAACAATATAAATTAATGATATGAAACTGACGTGGAGAATCCAGAAATAAAAAAGGTTACTACAGATGAACGGAACTACATAGTATCTTAGCCTCAGGGTACTACACTGATGTTTAAAATAGCTTCCAAGGTTTTAATTCTGAATTACTGTGAAGTAATAACATAAAAGCCATGATAATTATTGCAAGGAAAACTTCTGCTTTGTCAAGTTTTCCTCTTCCTAAAAAGTGACACGAAAATTTATTGATTTAATAAGAAAAACTTATCTATAATCACATGTAGCAACCACATCAATATGTAACCGACTGAGGAGAGGTGGAGTGACAAGAAGACAAAGTAACAAAAGGACAACAGATTAACATATTCTTCAGCCAAAACACTAAAGTATGTTGTATAGTGTATATTGTTATACTTCCCTTTTTCTTCAAAACTGTCTCCACTTCTAGTAAGTGAGTATAACATAACTGAGAATTGGTCCCAGGAACTGAGCTACACTTAGGGGACTCTATCCATAGGTCTTTTTTTTCTTTCATAAAGACCTATGGCAAAATATTTTAATGTGTGGTTGCAGGCGTTGCAATTTACCGAGTAATCGCAGTGAAGAGCCCACGAATGCGTGCTCGATGGCGGGACACAAAGGCTTCTGTAAAAATCACCCCACGGTTTTCCTGGTCTAGTTGTCCATGAATAATTCTGCCCAAACGCCTGGATACTGCCTGTAAATAGAAGAATTGAGCTTTTCTAAGCATGCCTTCTTCCATCAGATATATGGTACCTAATGACAGAAAACTTTGCAAAAAACAGAAGTATGGTTTGCAGATGCACCATGAAAATTAAGATTTAACCTTAGTATTGATCTTGTACAGAATAGTGACTTAAAGCCATGGTTATTACAAAGATAAAGAAAGAAGGTGATCACAACCAATTCATCACCTGTATCAGGAAGTCTCCTGGAAGGTCGTATGCCTTGCAGAGTTCTGATATTGTCACCTGGCCAGTTTCCTGTAGTTTATCATTTATTTCTTCTGCTAATTGATCCAGGTAACTCCTTTTGTAAAAACAAGAAAAAGAAAAGACAACTCATGAAGTGTGACATTCAAAGTCAACCTTAAGATCATACTAAATAACTGATCTCTTTTAATATATCTTTCTGTTACATCTTTTCAAAAACAAGCTGAAAGTTATTTTAAATGAATAAAGGAGAACAGTGTAAAAGAAAAATGCGTGTTTTTTTAAAAAAGCCTGTTAAGCAGGTAGCTAGTATTAAGAGGAGATTTATCTATTTGTATGAAAATTTAGAGCAACAAAAAAGGGAAAACATTATGCCAATGAAAATTGGAAAACAGCTTTAGTAAGCAGGACAGGTCTTAACTATTTGAAGAGAGGCAGGAACTTTGGATACTTTGACAAGAACAGATGCTGAAGCTCAATCAATAAAAAAGACAACCCCATAAGAGTATTACTTTAGTGGAAACCATGAAATAACTAGCTCAAACATCTTAGGCTTGTGAGATAAAACAAGAGGTAGAAGGTTTGTCAATAGCTGAGGCAGACAGCAAAGCCAGAGAGCAAATGAGATCTGGCTGCTGTACACAAAGACACTGGGTAAGAAATGAAGCCTCTTAAATGCAGGACACCGAACACAGACGTTCAGCAAGGCCTTTACACTGTGGATTCACCGGATGCTTTGCTGAGACAGGCCTCACCTGCCTAAAGTAGCACCGATCACCACCAAGCAGCTCCAAGATCAGCCAAGAAAAATGCATTTCACTTCAGAAGCAACAAAGGTTGGACATTATTTTTAGTCTGCATTTTAAAAAATAAATGTGGTATGAATTATAGATATTGTTCCCCAAGGTACTCACTCATTTATAAGCTGTCCCAGTACAAGCTGAATACCTTTTTCAGATTTAACAATGTCATTAGCTCTGTTTTCAATGTGCAGAAGGTCCACATTTATTACCTAAAAAAAATCTCTTATCAGAACTTTAAATTGAAAATCATTCTCAGACATTGAGATACTAGTTACACATTCCTGTATCTTGAGGAAAGCTGCTTTTATTTTGTTATACTATTGCATATAAACACTTAATCTGCATTTTGGAATAAAGCAGCTTTAGGGAAAAACTCTCTTTGCAACTGTTACAAGGTTAAAATAAATCTATATAATAAAAAAATAGCAGAAATCAGTAGGAGAAAATAGGAAACTGGCTTTCAGAAAGGTTTTCTGTTTCCAAGTAATTTTGGTAAACCCTGAAGGGAAAATTAGCCACAGAGGAAGACCACTCCAGAACAAAGATTAGTGGATACAAGAGAATTATGAAGGAAGAGAGAAGATTCAAAGAAGCATGCAAAGTTAATTATGCATGCTCCTGCAGCTTTAAATATAAATGGATAACGTATTTCTTTTCTGTCTGCCCTCCTTAGTTTACAAAGAAAGAGTTCATAAACAAAAATTGTAAGTATCAGTAGTGATTTCAGAAGTCCTAGATTATCATTAAGCAGAGAGGCTTCAGTAAAGCAATAAATGGAAAGATTAAGTAATCTGCAGTACCCTGACATGAGCTACTAGCTCTTCATAAAATTAGTTCTGTTTTAAGAAAATAACTTAGGTGGAGTATAACTAATGAACTTCATATTCAGACTATACATGGCAAAGAAAACAAAGAAGTATGAAGGTTTTATTACTAAAGTTACCTGTTGTAAGTCGACAATGTTAACTCGACCTTCAAGAAAAGTTGAAACACACGTTTAGTACATGAAACATATTTGCACAGATTTAGAATATAGTACAGCTCATTGTGCACACAATATTTAATTATTTTTAAACTAGACCACAAGTACCCAGAGATTGTTAAAACTTTCTATCTTTGCATGACGCAACTAACAAAAAACCCAGCAAATTTTTATTCAGTCCAAGCTGTCCTGCTGGTATGATAACACAATGGCAAAACAAACTGAGGCAAAGCTGTGGTAACAGTGAGAAAATGGCTAATCTGTGTGGACATAATGAGATGTTAATTTTTCTGAAAATATGATGCTGTAAAATTCACCCTTAAGTATAACTCAAAGTACAATACACTGCCTGCTCATTAAATCCATTCACAAAAAGCTGTCTGAACAGTATTTGCTTCCTTATATTTCTAAGTCACGTCTTCCAATACAAGTGGCTCTTCACATTGCCAAAATAAAAGCCCTGTCAATGACAATTTACAAATATTATTATTAAAAATGGTGAGAAAGGCAAATGACTTTGAAATTGCAAGACAAGGCCAAACGTCTCGACCAGGTACTAAACTATATTAAAATGCCAAATTTTCTTAAAAGGATTTTTATACAACTTTTATGTCAGAAATTCCACAAGGGTGGATTATAAACCAAATAACATATCTTGACATGCTTATCTAAAAGCTTGACACAAATAAAAGAGCAATAGGTAAACTGATATGTAGATGAAGCAAACTGACTTTTCCTGAAAGATTAAGGGTACTGAAAACTTTCAAATTCTTTCCATAGCCTTCAAAATTAACTTCCAAATCCAAAGGAAGAAGGAGAATGCCACACTTACCACCAGAAACATGAAGCTCATCTCGGATCTCCTTACTAATCTGTGCTGGAGTAACATACTCCTTACCATCAAGCGTGTGCACTACTTCCAGCTGCTTTTCTGCAATCAGCTTTGTGACAATTTCTATACAGTTCCGTTCTGACAATCTATGAAAAGCAGAAGGAATCAGCAGTTATTCTAAGGAAGCACTCGCTAAAATTACCTTTAAATTGACGTCTTAAATATACTAAACACAGGAAGTAAAATGAGTATTGCTTGCAGTTCTTTGTGAATATACTTTTTCAGACAAAGAAATGAGTGTATGTGTCCTGCTTATCACCCACCAAATCATCCATATGGCTCCACTTAGGCAGGTCATCTCTCCAAAACTTTTACTCTCCTCCTGAGCAGCTATCAGCCCTATCAGCTGTAAGAATGCACAGCTGGTGAATTTAGGAACGCCTGTAATTAAAGAATTCGTGTCTACGATACCTCTGTGCGGTTGTGGTTTTTTTGTTTGTTTGGGTTTTGTTTGTTTGTTTGTTTTTTTACTTTTGCGCGTTCCAGATTAATTTCGCTTTAACAAAAGTTCTGGGCAACGACGTCAACTGGTCAAGCAGACAGAAGGGAGAAACCGAGCAGTGAAGCCGCGACGATTTTGAGCAACGCGAACTTAGCTGTGACTACACACACAGTCGCTTCCGTGGGCCTGTCTGTGCTCCGGGGCCCAGTAGGGCCCGCGGGGCTCCCAGCAGTGACACAGGGAAGGCAGAGGGGCCGTGCCTGGCCGAGCCCCGCGGGCTGCCCGGACCAGGGGCCGCGGAGGAAGGGGCGCGGCAGGCGGGCTCAGCGGCGGTGCTCGCCCTGCTCACCTGTGGGCAACCTCGGCGAACTGCGCTCGCTGGAAATCGGCCGCCAGCCGCCGGATCTCATCCCAGGCCGCCGCCATCGCGCCGCGACACGTCAGCCCCGGCCGGGCGGCGGCGGGCAGCGAGCGGGGCCGGCCTCCGCCCGCAGCGCCGCCCCGCGGCACGGAGGCGCCCCTGCGCGGGCTCGGCCATTGAAAACAGACGGAACCAAAGCAAACCACGGACAAAGGAACGAAAAGCGATTTAAAGCGATTTGCCCCCCAGTCGGGGCTGGGTCCAGCAGCTGGATCCCGGCGGGGCGGGCACGGGAGCAGCTCTTCTGTGCTGCCCGCGGTCGGGCCAGGGCTATCGCAGCTGGGCCCGGGCTGTGAGCCCAGCTTTCAGCGTGAGCCGCGCTAGGAGCCGCCACTACCGAAACCTGAAGTGAAATTTAGACCACGAGTTGCGTATGAGGTCAATAGTGTCGCCACTGAACGGGACCGCTGTTACGCAGCGAGGGGCAAGCTGAATTTATTTAGCTGTCGGGCCAGAGATGAACTCCACAGACAATTTTTGGCGCTTATCTGGAGCTGATTTCGTCTGTGGCAATGGCAGGGAGCACTGCACAGGGAGCACTGCACAGGCAGCGCTCCCGGCCCGGGGCGAGCAGAGGGAGCCGCAGGTGGCTTGGCACCTCCCGGGGGGACAGCAGCGTGACGCTGAGAGCTGCTGCCCAGGCTCTGTCTTCGTCCGTCCAGATTTCTTGCTGCTTCCTGCATAGCCGCTGTTTTCACTGACCCTGACAGCCGTTCTGTGACTCTGCCTTCCAAAAGTCACAGGAAAATGGCAGGGTTGGTTTCCTGCTGAGTGCAATTTAAATTTGCAAAAACTTTGCAACTGGCACAATAAGTTGTAACAGCATTTATAGTGGGATAAATATGTGGCTTCAGTTTTACTGGTCGTTCTCTTTGAGATAAAAGAAATTAGGGGCAGGACTCATTTTGCTTGTGCATCTGAGGTTTGCTGTTGAGGTCTGGTCTTGGAGCCTTTGCAGGCAGCGACACAAGCTCCTCAAAGAGCCCCTCTTCCTAAAACGTGGATCTAAACCAAGCTCACTGATTACAGCAGGGAGGTGTCTGCGTTCCTCCGCAGGCAAAGAAGACAGCCAGGGAGGTTGCTTAGCCAGGTCCTTGATTTAGGCATATTTCTGTGAATGAATAGTGTAATGGAAGAATAGGGAAAAAATTGATAGCAATTTTGGGGGCAGTTTTTATGAAGATTAAATAGTAATAGACTACCATAGGGGTCATCAGGAAAAAGAACTAGGGACTTACAGCTGTATTCTTCCTACCTAATTTTAAATGGATTTGAAGTCTTTTAATTATGTGTATACCAGGCAATAGAGAATCTCTAGTTAAGATCCCAAAGTGATGTATAATGGCTGGGACCTTCACTTGTCTGTGGATGACTTGCATTTAAGACGCAGATCCCAGATTTTTGGAAATAATCATCTGTATAGAGCTGGGCAATTGTGGTGGTGTGGTGGTGGTGTTTGGTGTTTTTTTTGTTTGTTTTGTTTTTGTTTAATTAAGCTTAGAGTTACGTTCCACCAGCATGCAAAGGAGGAGCTGATGAATCATAAATACCCAACAGTTATAAGCATTCGATATTTCCAAATTGCAGGTTCTGTTTTGAATCCTCAATTAAAGAAATTTGATAAGGACCCTTTTATTTCAATGTATGTACACATGCACAACAGATGCATTAATGTTTTCTATACCTAATTGCTATTCAAGTAGCAATTCAGATTTATTTTTTCTGTAGAAAACAATTTTCTTTAGAGAGCTTTTAAGTTAAATCTTGTTTTAAAAATAGAGTGACTGATTCATTTTACTATACTTGCACAACCTTCTTGCAGTTAACTGAGCTCTAATGTTATTAGCATCTATTTTATGCATGGGTATGATGCTGAAAAATGAAGTTGATACCATTTATTTTTCTGCAGTTCTTCTGAGTTCACTGATTACAGAGCTATCACAGTAGCAGAAATGTTTTTGTTTCATTGTTGCAGGTATATAAAATAAGTGTGAAGGTTTTTGTAGTTATAATGATAGCAAAAGTTTAAATAAAGTTTTACATAATTATTATACTATGGATTGATGGCTATATTCCATTGACACAAGGCAAATAATTTCTTATGAAAGACATTCACAGTATTGCATTGATCCACTCTAGGAATATCAATTACCCTCTCTTAATCAGGGACAATAAAAGCAAATGATGAGGTTCTTGCTCCTGTCAAAATGAATCAATGCTGTCTGTATGACATAAAGTAAGTTATGAAGGTTTGTAGTCTAGTATTCATGTAATAATATGTGTATAGAAGGGTTTTTTTACTACATAAGGTATTTTTTGGAGTATACAGAAAATACATAGAAAGAGTAATGCAAAATAGACAAGAACAAAGTTTCTAAGAGGTGTGGTTTATCACAAAAGTTTTTGTTGGCATAAAAAATGAATTGGAGGATTCTGATATACACAGTTATATTTTCCTTTCTCTCAGAAAGGAAATACCTCGTAATGGAACCATACCTGATGTTTACAGGGGAATTGTCTGCAGTCTGTGTTTTTGATACAGAGAATTTATTAAGACAAAGACAGTAGTAACCACTACTAGAGAAAGACAGTAGTAATTGCAGTGCAACCACTTTTTTTGATGAAAAAATAGAAATTTTGCAGGTGGAAATCAATAAGTAATTGTGTAATAGGATGTCTGAAAATGGTTTGTAAACTGAATGAAATGGACGAAAAATTAGAATTTTTAAAAACTATTCTTTTCTTCTGCATATGTCATGATATTACCTTCAAAATTGCTGGACATCTTTTCCTGCCAAACAGGTGAGTTTGTAAATGTGAATGGTTTAGCTGTTTTGCTTGTTAATGTGTTTACTTTGATTTTAGCAATCAAAAAGGTTACTTCTCATCTCATTTGTTTTTTATTGTGTTGGTATACAAAATATTAGTAACAATTTTGATGTGGTGATTCATAAGGATTATTCTGATGAAGGAACAGGTGCCTAATGACCCCTTCCTTTATCAGAGAGTGCTGGAATGGAGGATAAAGCACGAGGTTTTTTTAAGTGGTAAGTGGCTATAGGAATTTCATTAGAAGAAGGGTTTTCACACTGGGTATTTGTGCCATGGGTAGCTTTAGCTTTTTTTGTTTTCACCATCACTTTTTAATGCAGTTATAAATAGCATTTTGATTTTCACTGCACTCTCTTCTCTTTTCCTGTCATTTGCACTGTGGCAGTGTTAATGGGAGGGTGCTTAGCTCAACCTCAGGCAGCCTTTTCTGCATCATTGGTTGAGTTAGGAAACAACACACTTTCAATTAATTAGTGTGATTACCTTCCTAACAGTAGGTAGGGGAAATTTGGTACTCATTTGGTTCTTTCTTTGCAGTGAATATTCATATCAATAATAAAATCTTCCCTGAGCAAAGTATTTCTAGACATACAGGGTATTAAACAGTGCATGTATGTGGAAAATCTCACAAGTAAGAGTACTAAATGCATCAGCAGCTACCTCATTCATACACTTTATTAATGTGGTTCACACATGTACTCATAAAATTATATTAATATAAGTGCCATGGATTTTTTTACTCTTTTAAGTAGCTCTTTCTGTTAATATACGTATAGAGCTAATGAATTTTTCTAAGCTTTGAAATACTGAGTTCAGTTTATATCCTTGTTTGGAAAGGTAGTTCTCTCTGTTTGGATTAGAAGGCTAAATGTACTGAAGTGTTGAAATGAGCAAATTCCCACATTGAGTTTGACAAAACTGCCTTTGATCTTTTCTGAGGAATGGCTAAACATAATATGTAGAATTTAGAGTAACCATTTGTTTGGCCTGATCTGTGAACATAATTCAAGGGAAGAGGCATGTATTCCTGAGGTTTTCAGCCATATGCCCAGTTAAAAATTAAATGTTTGTAGAAAAAAACTGAAAAAACAAAACCCACTGTAAATACCCACATTTTGTCATTCAGCTGAATATTTTGATTAATGCTAAATAGAGGATCAATTTGTCAGTAATAGCATAGCATGTCATAGTGATACAGTGCAAACATTAAATATATCTTCCTCTGATATACTGAGCTATCATGGAACAAAGCACTGAAGTAATATATAAATTTTTTATTCATAGTGTGATAGAAGCCCTTGTGAAATACTGCGAACAATACAAAATATATGTTGCTGCATAAATAAACAAGCATTTATGCTATCAAAGGCAACAGAGAACATTTTAAGGAGTTTGTCAAGAGAAGGTCTCAAAATCCAATGGCAAGCAAATACTTAAGTAGCACTTAAAACCAAAGAATTAAAATAAAAGCCCTTAAAGATAGAAGTACAGATTTATTGTTAATATAATTTAAAAATGCAGTGTGGACAAATAGGCACATAAAAAGAAAACCAAACATTTTTTTTATCCCTGGAGTGCTTTTTTTCCCAGTGATATATTTTCAAATACCTTTATGTGATGCTTCCTTTGTATGAGGATTATGTTGTAGCTGAGCTGTCACTAATCTCATCCTAAAGCAGGGAACAGAGATTTTGCATATTCTTGACAGGCACTGAAACATCAGCAGAGGCACCAGCTCAGAGCACAACATGGGTTCAGGTACTAAAGGTGCTGGAAATCCATTGGCGTAAAATGAGAGAGAGCTTCATAAAAGCATAGAATTCTGTATTTCACACAGGAGGGGGAATTTTAATGGAAAGGAAGGAACCAGATTTCAAACCTACCTGTCTCTTTGTCATGTCTTGACCTCTGAAATTACCCCTTTGAACCATGTGGTTTCTATCACTTTACAAGAGGGAAGGCTTTGACTGCAGCTTCTCTCACTCTCCCATCCTCCTTGAAATGTTTTCAGCCCTGAATGGGAATAGAAACTTCAGTTTGCTGCTTTGCCTTTGCTCATATTGCTTCACAGGAGACTACGTGTTCCTCATTTCAAAATACAAGTAGTAACTGTGTTTTTCCCTCATGCTCTCTTCCATCTGGAAAGCTGTTTTGGAATCAGTGTATCTAGATGATTTCATCTAATTTCCAGACTGACTTAATGAGCATTAGGTGGTGTTAGTCCATGAAATTGGTGTAGCCTAAAAATGTATAATATTTGTGAGATGGATTACTATGATGCAAGGATGGTTGGGGTCAGATATTTCTGGTTAAGATGGGAGTGTTAATGCCCTGGTGAAAAAGAATGCTTATCAGAATCATGTACAATTCTAACTGTCCAAGTTAAAAAGAAAAAAAAAAAAATCTGTAAGATGTGTAGGTACAGTTTATGACAAGGGAATGGAGGGTCTGTTTTACACAAAGGATCTGTCTTTGCTTTTGAAAACCTGAAATATGATTGAGCCTTTTTATCAGAAGGTAGAAAACTGATCTACAGGGAAAAGCTATAATTAAGCTAGAGTTAAATTTGGTTCAGCAGAACAATGAGGTTCTGTAACTACTTCCAAGATGTGAGTTACGAGGCAAAAAACTGAACTGGTTTTCAGCTGGAATTTTCTAAGGGAGATGGAATTCAGTTGCCTAATTCACCACACCTCCTGCAGTGTGGATCACTGTAGGAGATCTGCCCTGTGTGGTAAACTGCCAGGTTGCAGTAGCCCAAATGCTTCTGATTGTGTTCTTGCATACTATTTGCTGATCCATCTCCTGACTCCAAAATTTACATTTGTAAGTGAAATAAACAATCCTATGCTTTGCCTTTTCTTTTGTGAACTGAACAATGAAATTACTTGAAGAAGTTAATTTTAATATCTGTCTAGAAAACTTATTAAACAGACTCAAAAATGTAGAAGTATTTTTCAGAGAAGACCTTCAAAGAGTGATTTTTATTTTTTTTTTCCTGTTTGTTTCAACTTAGAGCAGCACCAAACCTCTGAAATTATACACATGCTCAAGCAGAATAATTCTATTTTAGCTCAACGTATTAATTAATTCAGTTCTATGTTGTTTTGTTTGAGGGTGCATTTGTATTGCACACACTGCAGATAGGTCTTTTAGATGGATCTTTATGAAATGCCAATGCACGCTGAGAAGCAAATTCATCCTTCTACAAGAAACACCACAGCTTAAAAAAAATTAAATTTAAACCTTCTGTTAA